>JARWKJ010000022.1:2498828-2528828 GCA_029959095.1 Rhinichthys osculus | reverse complement strand
GGAAAAAATGGGTCATAATTATTGCATTAATATTAATTATAAATCATTTTTATGTTTGAAATTTCCTCAAAACACCAAAAAAGAAAAGAAAAAATATTATAAAAAACAAGAAAAAGAAAAAAAAGATGATTTTTTAAAAATAAATATTAATCCCACCCTTCCGGCCCATTTGGACCCGAAGATCCTGAGTGTGACTCTGAAATGAAGGACCCCAGAGGGTTAAGGAAGGTTTATTTATTAATCTCTCAATATTGCATTGCATTGTTTTAAAACTACAGAGCGTTGATCATAAAACAGCAGCATTTAAATATCATTTTACTAAAACATATTTTAGGAAGATATAGAGATAACTGACATTTATATGCATTTTTTTTTTGTGTCAATATCTGTTATACTGTTATAAAGATCTCATTGATTTACATTACAAGCATCAGAATTTCATCTTAATTTTTGGCCATAAATATCATCATCTGCACCAAATTCCATATTTTTGCTCAGTTTTGGGCCTTTGAATATTTTTTTTCCTCCATATTCTCACTATATCAAATTATATGAGCCATAAAAGCCTGATATGAAATATGATAAAATGTGATAAACTTAAAAAAAATATATGACTATTATTTCGTTACAGGGCTAAAAGATCTTCCCAAACTATTTCACATCATCCATAATGTGGCGTATTTGAATCATAAAGGACTAGATTATATGGTGAACGTGTCTGGATGACATCAGGAGCATGAATGAAGAGTGTAAACAGAGGGATGTTGATTTCTTGTGGACTGTAAGTCTCGTAATGAATCTACGCAGGATTGTTTGAGTGTAGATCTGAACATCACTGATCTGGAATGTCTCTTGAAATCCTCTGTGTGTTCTGTGTTTTCTCAGTGCGTGTCTCTTTCATCTCGCTCTGAGGAGTGAACGCTGCTCCTGTCATTGCTTTTCTCTTGTTTATATCTCGGTTTCCGCTCTTCTTGCATGAGTAGTGCTGGGTGGATCACTCACAAGCTGCAGTCCATTACTGAACACAAACACGAGGAAAACTGGAGTTAGTAACGTAATCTATTACATTACACACACTGTAATCTGATTACTTTTGACCTGACTCGTTTAGCACGTTGATTTGAATAGGACAGTCGTGTTGCATATTGATTGAAAAATGCAAAAAAAAGAAGGAAAGATTATTCCACCTTTTATTATCAACAACATTAAACTTCACATTCCATCAGGCTTTGTCAAACTAGGGTTTGAAACTGCAGAAGGGTTCATAAATTGATAAAAAGCTCTTAAAATCTTTTTAAAATATAGACAATCACTAAAACACGTACTAAAAATGCAATGTTTGATTTGTTTATGCAGTGTGTGGCCCCTCGATTTTCCATTCAATTACAGCCGTCTGTCTGTGTGTGTGTGTGTGCAATTCCACAAAACTGGAAGACTTTACAAACATAAAAAGTAAAATTTAAAAAGATAAGAAAGAATTAGAAAGAATCAGTGAGTTATGAATCATTTACTGCCATTTTGTGAATATTAAGTAATCATGTAGGCCTATAGCCTAATCAATAAAGTAAGTGCAGGCTAGTCTGATTATGAATAGTATTTAATGAAATAATTACAAGTATTAAATTTTTTTTGGAATCTGATTACATCATCCAGATTACATGTAATCAGTATCCAACACGATCTCATGAAAATTCGTATCTATAGCACGAATTGTATTTATCGTGCAATTTATCCGCAAAAAAAAGAGAAGAGTTTTACGTGCATATGATACGCACTGTAAAATATGGAAGCTTGTTTCCGCCACTGAATAAAATAAATAAATAATAATAATTGCGACTTTTTATCTCACAATTGCGAGATATGAAGTCAGAATTGTGAGAAATAAAGTCGCAATTGCGAGATATAAAGTCGCAATTCTGAGAAATAAAGTCGCAATTGCGAGATATAAAGTCGCAATTATGAGAAACAAAGTCGCAATTGCGAGAAAAAACGAGAATTGAGACTTTTTATCTCACAATTCTGACATTTTTTCTCAGAATTGTGAGATATAAACTCGCAAAATTGCGAGTTATGCAGGCCAAGTCTAAGGGAAAAAAGACTAAGTTATTCCCCACAGAATAGTTTATATCTAACAATTCTGACTTTATAACACGCAATTGCGACTTTATATCAATCAATTCTGACTTTATATCTCACAATTCTGAATTTATATCTCGCAATTGTGAGATAAAAGTCAGAATTGCGAGATGTAAACTCGCAATTGTGAGAAAAAAAGTCAGAATTGTGAGATAAAAAGCCGCAATTACCTTTTTTATGTTTCATTCTGTGGCGGAAACAAGCTTCCATAGTAAACCCCCTGGGTAGGATCAAGGGGGTAATCCATCGACCGGAAGTTGAAGCCGGCCGGGTGCCGCCATCTTGTAGCAGAACTTCACTTGCGTTAGCATTTCCATTGACTACCATTCATTTTGGCGTCACTTTGACAGCGAATAACTTTACATCTGAGGCGTTTAAAGACTCCATTTGTCCATTATTTATTTCTAAAGAAACACGACAATGTATAAATGGCTCCATTACCTTCTATGTTACATTATGGCCCCGTAGAAACAGTTTTAGTAAAAATAGGCTAACGATTGCGTCATAACCACTCGACTCTCTGTCGCGCTGTACAGAAATGACCGTACAGACAGGAGGAGAAGCTCGCAGGCAATCGGGGGGACGTCCCGTCAAGAGAGAAGCCCATAGATAATGAGTCCATAAAAGCAACGGAGTACTTACTCCTGCTCACTCACGATAAAGAACTCTTTGCTCAAGTTCCCCGTCTCTGCAAGATTAACGTTGGCAATTTCACGCACAGCTACTAGAAGATTCACGTCTGTCAGACGGGTTGCTCACGTCAAGCTTAGTTTGAGTCGGTTTGAGTCTGCGCGTCAGGAACGGAAGTGCTCAAAAATCGCTAAAAGTGGGCTTCAACTGTCTCAACTGAGTTCCAATGAGATCGCTCTGTCCATTTCTTTTACTGTCTATGGGTAGGATTAGTAGTGTGGAGTACGTTCGTATTACACGCCAAAACGTGCGTATCATATGCACGCGAAAACGCACGCATATGCATGTTTTTTTTTGTTTTTTTTTTTTACATAGGAAATAGATAGGCACTTATCGATTCCGCCACCGTGCGCAAGATGCATGTCGAGGCGAGTGTGGATCCCGCAGATAGAGCACTTCAGTCAGTATCAGTCTGGGATCCGCCAGAGGAAAACGAGGGAAAGGCGTTCGAGGTCAAGGGCATCAGCTGTGAAGGTGGAACGGGTTCTCCTGCATCCAGCCAGCAATCGCCTGTCAGGAAGCCCCCAAAACGCACACATTAATGCAAATTATAGTTTGATAATTTAATAACTCGACCGGCATGATCTGTCCGTTTTATTGTAATTATCATCAGCCAGGGGGTTGCGTTCCATCATGCTAAAATAAACATCATCTATCATCCTTGCTGATGATTAGCCCGTGACAGGCCGGGAAGCTGGTTTGCATAAATCAGGCCTGATGGCGTCCGGCTCGATTTTTCACAGGCCCAGATTAGATGGCGTCCGCTGGGCAAGAAGATATAAGGTCATTGTCGTGGCAATAATCAGAGTTCGGTGTGTTACATCCAACTTTAATGTCGTCTAAAGCACAGCGTCTGCTGGTTGACTGCAGGCTGGATGCAAAATTAGTTTGGATTCATAATTGATATTTTCAAAAAACAATCAGCATGTCCTTGTCCTAACAGGCATATTTTGTTTCCCGAGAAAATCAATACTGATTGAAACGACGCAACGGTGAGTAAATCATGACAGAATTTGCATGAACTGGCAAGACAGGTGAATATTAATGATATTACACACTTTCCTAGTTGATTACATTACGTTAAGACAATGGTTTATTTTGTATTACAAGTTTTCTGATGTGTTTAAATATGCAAATTATGCATTGTTTAATTAAATATGCACTAAAAATTGCATAGATTTCCAGCACTCAAATCTGAACATCGGATAAAGCCGATTCCTGTTTGATTTTGTTGACATGTTAGAGTTAAATGTTTTTACCAAGGTGATTTCTCTTGGATTGCTCTTTCTATCACTCCATAAATCAGAAAATATGTCCACATTTTCACCATGTTTCTAGAAATAAAATGTATAAATCAGGGGAAGGATAAAGAAACCTTCAGAATAGGTATAAAACTGTAAAGTTTGGTGTGTGTAAAGCTGCTGAAGTGATTTCTGACTCACGGCATTTAACCCTTACGGCTTCGTTTAGGGATTACACTTAATTTCCTTTCGGTCAAAAGTGACCGAAGCCTTAAAATTTTACTCTTTTTTTTTTTTTTTTTTTTTTTTCCAGGAAAACCGTTCAAATATATTTTTGTTCAATAATATTTTTTCTTTATTATTTAGAATTTTTAAAGATTTTTATGATACTTTGCATTAATTATATAATTTTTATGAGCTATTTTTTCCATTAGAATTAATATATAATTTGTTTTTGTTTAAAAAAAAAATGTTTTCAATAAATGCAACATTTCACATAAAAATAGAGTCTAGGCCTTCAAAAAAAAAAGGGTTAAAGAGGCTATGTACGAATTTTCATGTATTAATTGTTTTTTTATTGCCAATCTGTAAACAGCTTGTAACTAAGCTTAAAAAACGAGACCTTCCAAGGTTGTGTATGAAAGTCTGTAGACTGATGTTAAGGACTCGGGTCACAAACAAATGATTATAAAATGTTCAGGATAATATGCTGAAAAAGAGCCAAATGTTACTGTCCAAGAAAAGGGATTCATTCAAACTATAGTCTCACATAGCCAGATCTATATAGTCTACAGTCTCAAATATACTTTATAATCAAACTATCATAACAGTGTAATTTTAATGAGCTCATCTGTCCACATGATGCCGGTGAATAAACACTTAAATGTGTATTTTTATTTCCACTAGTCTGAAAGAAGGCATGGAAGCAAAATAGACCAAAATCTCCAAAATTAACCATTGCATGAAAAAACAATGGATTTGCTTGTAGTGTCTTGCAGACAGAAGTAAAATCTCAGAAGTCACTCTCACTTACTTTGAGCAAACAAATGTTTTTTATATGTGTTGGTTTTAGTCTAAATGGTTTAACTACTTGTCCTGATGTATAGTCATTAGAAAGCAAAGGTGTTTCATGCAGTCAAACATGCTCGCTGAATGAAAGAGACAGCATTTATATGTGTTCTTCTGGGGCCTTTAGTGTTTGAACTGTTACATGAGGGAAGATCTCTGAATCTAAAGCCTCTCTCTCTCTCTCTCTCTCTCTCTCTCTCTCTCTCTCTCTCTCTCTCTCTCTCTCTCTCTCTCTCTCTCTCTCTCTCTCTCTCTCTCTCTCTCTCTCTCTCTCTCTCTCTTTCTCTGTTACCACAACAGAAGACGCTCCAAACGGACAGGCTTTGTGAAGATGTAAGCTGCATTATTTATGTTCAACCCGCCGTTACGTTGTTGACCCGTGTGGATTGAGATGAAAGCGAGGTGGCCGCTGTGTTTTGGGTTCGGGCTCCGGAGGCCTCCGGCTGTTTGTCTTGTCAGGGTAAGAGGGATTGTAGAGGGAAGGCTGTTTTTTTTCTTTAGTTTAACTCATTTTCATGACACACTACATGCTGCTTTTTTAGTTCAAAACTAATTTATTTCTTTATATAATTTCTAATCAGGGCTTGACAATGCCAACTGCGCCAACTGCGTGTGGTTTCATTGCAATGTAGTGTCAAAAATCTCAATTTTTCGATACATATCGATACTAAAATATCTGAAACTCTTCCAATACTCATTTTCAGCTCTCTCTCTCTCTCTTTCTCTTTCTCTTTCTCTCTCTCTCTCTCTCTCTCTCTCTCTCTCTCTCTCTCTCTCTCTCTCTCTCTCTCTCTCTCTCTCTCTCTCTCTCTCTCTTTCTCTTTCTCTTTCTCTTTCTCTTTCTCTTTCTCTTTCTCTCCCTCTCTCTCTCTCTCTCTCTCTCTCTCTCCTCACTCACTCCTTTCATTTGCTCCGGATGAATATTATTGGTGTTACAGGGCTTGAATTTCAGCATTATTTTCCTCATTCCCGCAGATTTTGTACTCACGCCCAGTGTGTGCTCATAATGCCGCCTCTCAGTTTGTTTTTGCTGATTATTGCACTTAAACAGTCAAATACACAAATAATGTCAAAACGATCAGTTCGGTTGTGTTTTAAGTGAACATAAACAGTTGAGAAAGAAAACGCATGTGTAACAGTATAACAGATCTGTGTGTCAGGTCTTAAAGTGACAGCAAATTACTAGATAATATGCAAATATCTATATGGCTGTTTTTCCCCATGGTGTTGCCATGGATCCATCCAAAATTGTGGCTAGTAATTTGGGAAAACCACTAGCCACAGTGGCTGGTGAGCAAAAAAGTCCTGTTTCTAATATTTAGCCTATAGCCATAATTGTTCTTATGGAATATTGCAGTATTTATTATAAATGATTTATCTGTGCACATCATTATTTTTTTAATTAATGTGCCTCGTAATCTTGAATCAGAATAACTTCCCCTCCCTCTTGCAGCTTCTCTTCTCTGATGACGAGGGCGGGGCTTTAACCTGTCACTCACACGAGATCAGCCAATAGCAAACCACAACCATCCAATCAATTCCCCACAGACAAAACCAAGCCCCGCCCACATTTGTTCTTGTTCCAGAAGTGTTTCACTCAGATATACGTCACACAATAGTGAAGAAAAGGCTAGCGCAACTTCCCTTTCATACCGGATTTAACAATAATCAACCCCATGTTAGCTGGTATACAGTAGTGTGCAGAAGCCTGTGTGTGTAACAGCGTCCAACTCAAGGTGTCCAACTCAAGGTCTTGACTTGATCTCTGACCTCCTCGTGTCTTTATCTTTGCGTTTAGGCTGACCTGCATGCCAAGGGGATGCTGGGAATGTTTTCCCACCTATAATGTGTGTGTTCAACACCTCGGGTGCTAAAAGCCGTCGGCGTTTCGTGAAGTGAAAAACCTGCTCTAAATTTAACTGGAGGACACGCTCTCATTTTCCCTCCTTCATAGACGGATGGAGGGAGAAATGAAGAGACGGATGGACGATAGATGAGAGCTTGTGTGTCTAACATGAAGAAATAGTCCAGATCAACACAACTGATCAAAAATAAATGGGAAAGCTTTACAATAAAGTCTCATTTGTTACCTAATATATATATATGAAATCTTATTATAAAGTTATTGGTTACACTTTATTTTACAGTATGTGTAGTTAGAAAGTAAGGTAACTACATGGGTTAAGGTTAGGTTTAGTAGTTTATATAACCCAGTTATTGCTATAATAAATACCCAGTATGCATGTACATGCGGAACAGGACTGTAAAATAAGAAAGGCATCAGACAGTGACTATCTGCACTTGTTTTATGAGCTTTTCATAGAGCGATTAGGATCATCTATTACTGAAACATGGCTCGACATCCAAAAGCGTAACGAAAACATCCGTCTCTTCAGATCAAAATGGATCCTGCATATCACAAGAGCTCTTTATCACAATTGTCCCTAAAAGTCCCAAAAACAGATGGTATGTTATTTCAAAACAGATGCTATTTTGCATAGAAACATGGCATGAATATTTATGTGTAATTATTCCATGACACTGACAGACCTGGAGTCCAGAATTCCTCTGGCGGGCCGCTGCAAAAAAAAAAAAAAAATCACGGAGAGAATAAGAAATATAGTTTTAGGGACACACAAACCGTCCCCCGTACAGATGATGATAACTTAAATTTACAGATAGAAACATCTCGGAACAAATCGCCACGGAAGAATCGGTTCACTTTTGTTGTTTGCGTGTTCATGTTCATGCAGGATCTTTAGTGTGAGTAATGTCTGTCCCGTACCAGCACACGAAACAAACACGTTCTCATCTTTCTCCCTCCTTCCGCCGCCGAACTGACCTGGAACCAGATCCTCAGGACCTGCAGTAGTGCTGTACACCAGCGTTTGCTGTCGCTGGTGTGTGTTACGTACGTGTGTGTGCTGGTACGGGACGGCTGCATGAGGGCTGTCAGCTCCCGGGGGTTTGTGAGGGGGTTACAGCTGCGATTGTTTGCGTCCAGATGGAGCTTGTTTCTGCTAAATCTAAACCACCCTATAACACTCAAGTTAGCATTCCTGGTAAAGCTGTACCACATGCAGAGGAGATGAGTGTGTGTGCACAAACAAATGCACACAATTACAATCATGAGCTGGATGTTTCATAAGTCTGCCTCTGGAATATAATAGTAGTGTACTGTAAACTGCATACTTCACAGTATCCATATGCTTATGTATACATTAGGCAACTAAAAACAAACTTTAGCATGCTTCATTTTGATCACATGACCTTAGTATTTTGCATGTTGGAAGCATTCAAACAGTAAAGCATTGCACTAGTAACGCCATATCAGTGTCTCAAAATCAATAGATTTTGGTGAAAGCTAATGAGTGCAGCCGGAATGTACAATTTCACTTGTTTTAATGAATAGTCAAGTATTTCTTATTGATATTTTTCAGTATTGCATGAAATATATACACTTATAATACATTTTATTCAAAGAGCGCTTTTCAAGGTACTCAACGAGGTTTTACAGGAGATAAAAATATCAAAAGCAGTACAAACAACAAAAGCAATATAATAGAAACATTTTAGTTAATAAAAAAAAAGAGATTTTCAGAGAATATTTTTACTGATCTTTGTGCAATGCATTCTGGGATTTTTGTGAAAGATACATGTGATGCCTGGATAAAAGAAGGTACTTTAGAAGGAAACTTAATAATGCTACATACTTTATATCAGTAGACTATTATATAGTTTATTATCAATAGACTATTATATAGACTATATGATGGCTTAGGTTTGGAACAGAACATTACAGGTGAAACTCGAAAAATTAGAATATTGTGCAAAAGTTTATTTATTTCAGTAATTCAACTTAAAAGGTGAAACTAATATATTATATAGACTCATTACATGCAAAGTGAGATATTTCAAGCCTTTATTTGTTATAATTTTGATGATTATGGATTACAGTTTATGCAAACCCCAAATTTGTGAAAAGGTTTTCATAAGCTGTAAGCCATAATCATCAAAATTATAACAAATAAAGGCTTGAAATATCTCACTTTGCATGTAATGACTCTATATAATATTTTAGTTTCACCTTTTAAGTTGAATTACTGAAATAAATGAACTTTTGCACCATATTCTAATTTTTCGAGTTTCACCTGTATAAAAGTTCTTTGTTGTACAAGAGATAAAAATATCAAAAGCAGTATAAAAAGCATAAAAATAACAAAAGTATTACAATATAACCAATAGCACACAACAGAAATCAAACTAATAATTTTTTTTTTACATTTTTTACATATATTTATTTACTTTTGCAATGCATGGGATTTTTGGTGAAGGATCCATGTGACGCCGGGCTAAAAGAAGGTACTTTAATCTACGATGCCTTAAAATGCTGTCTAGGTAGGGAGCGCACTAGAGTTTGGAACAGGACTTAAAATGCACCCTATCTTTATGGTTCTCAGCGTGCTCATGCAAGTGGGTTAGACAGTCCTGCCGCAGGGTCCTTCCCCCGTCGCTGACCTCTGGGCACAATAGAATTATGCAGTTAGAAATATTAATATTCACCAGACCCGCCCTCCTGACCCCCGGCATTCACTCCGGTATCAACCGCACACACTGATTGGCTGGGTGGTGGGGTATTATAATGAGGAGGGCAGAAGTCAGTGGGACAGAGCCATGAGATATTAATAAGCCTTAAAAATCGGCCCCTGAGGACCGCCGCTCCTCCGTGATACCACCTTTAAATCTGCAGGATCTTCTCGTTCTCGAGAGCCTTTGCGCTTTCTCTCTCTTTTGCCTCTGGCTTGTGTTTCAGAGTCACTCGCCCGACTCGACGGAGGTTCACACCCGCAGGAAAGAGAAAGCACAAATGATCTCTTTAATATCTCTATTGTGTCTTTTAAAAATGAAGAGCAAATGCCAAAGTCTCCGACGGTTTTCTCAACTCGTTATATTTTGTTGATTAATTTTTTTTGCATGGGTTTTTACTTGCTTCCCAAGAGTAACTTAAGTAACTTTTTTTTTTAAATTTTGTACATTTTAAATAAACTGAACAAATCATACACAGTAAATTAAGTTTTCTTAAATCCAAAATATATTTTTTAAAAGACCCCAATAATCTCATATGTATGGAAGCTTATGGTTTCCACCATGGAATAATAAAATAAAAAAGGTAATTGCATCTTTTTAATCTCACAATTCTGATTTTATAACTCGCAATTGTGAAACTGTAAAAATTATATGACCAAAAAATCATGGCAACATGTTCTCATTTTGATTTTAATGCAATTTCTGCATTTTTATAAGTTATAGGAGATTCAACTCGATTTAAAGTCTGTTTAATATAATTTAAGTTGAAATTACTGAAATTTGGGAGAGCAACTGAACTTAAGTTTTTAAGTTGAATAAGGTGAAAATGTTTTACTGTTTATATCTCTCAACTAAAGTCAGAAATGTGAGTCATAAACTTGGAAATTGTTGGGGGGAAAAGTCAAAATTGTGAGATATAGTAATTACCTTTTTTTATTTTTTATTCCGTGGCCAAAACAAATGTTCATATATACTGTATGTGTCTCTACAGTTGAAGAAATCTGCAATCAAACATGAATTCAAATTATCCTGCTATTCACATTTTATAGCTTTGTACTCTTACTGGATGACAACTATTGACTCGTTAGCAAAATTATCTTAGACAATGAGAAATCCTGCAGAATAAAAGAGAAACTCAGTCTGTGGAAAACAAAGTATCTCATCAGAGTTTCAGGATAAGGTTAGACATGATTCCCGGAGACGTCTTGTTATGTCCGCCCGTCTATCCTTGTGTTTTGGTGTCTGGTGTTTGACGTGTCTTTACTGGCCTTGTCAGGGTTTGAGTTTCAAAAGACATCTGAAGACAGAATCAACAACCTGTGATCAAAGCTGAATTTTCGGCATCATTACTCCAGTCTTCAGTGTCACATGATCCTTTAGAAATTATTCTAATATCCTGTTTTGCTGCTCAAGAAACATTTCTGATTATTATCAATGTTGAAAACAGTTAAATTAAAACAGTTGTATATTGGTAAAAGTATATTAAAAAAATGTTTTTAAATACTCACTGAATATCAGAACATTTTGAAAGAACACAAGCAAAGTTGACTCCATAAACTGAAAAAATTGTTTTGTTGAAAATCACCATTATGGTGATTAGTGTCATTTCGGTTGGACACCTACTCCTTTTTTTTACAAGTCTAATGGTGTCATAAACAATAAAATAAAAAGCAGTATGAATGGACTGATTTTCAAATGGTGAAAGCGAAACACATCTCCCGGAAATCCTGGAGAATTCAACCAATCAGAGTTTCTTTTGTTCCGCATCATGTTTAGGGGCGTGAAAATGTAAAGTCCAGACTAATAAATGATTCATTCAAGAACGCTGTGTGAACATGACGGCTTTCTTTTTCCATAAGGGGGTTTGGCGTCACCACAGCTTTGTTTCTAAACGTACCGTTAAAGAACATGACAAACACTTCTCACGGAAACCTGCAGAATTCAACCAATCAGATAATGACTTTGAAACTCCTAAAGTGTTTCCCATTTTGTGTGCATTATGCATCAGACGATCAGCAAACGGTCTATAAGTGTGTCTTTCGTTTTACTGATCAACACGTAAAATAACGCTTTCTAAATGTACTCTTCTAATGCAGTTCCTTGCAAAGCATGCTGGGAACTACAGATCCCAGTAAGTTATGTCAACAAAAAGCATAGTCCCAAATTAAAATTATTATGTTAAGTAGATTGAACATAATGAAATTAACTTGTGACTAGGACTGTGAAACGATTAATCAGTTTGTGTTTACATAATATGTGTGTGTACTGTGTATAATTATTTTGTATATAAATACACACACATGCATGTATATATTTAAGAATGTTAATTTATTTATATATTATATAAATTATATATTTCTTAAATATATACATGGATATTTGTGTGTATTATGTAAACACAAACTTTTATTTTGGATGCGATTAATCGTTTCACAGCCGACAAAACGTTCAAGAATTGTTGCATCAGCCCATTTTTACAAACTAATTTGAACATATTTCTGGTCTGTTTCAAGCTCCACATACAGAAGATATATTCTTTAGGTGAGAGGCATCAATGGTCCCCTGAACACCCAGAATGTGTGTAGGACACGACTGAGGAGGGCCTCGTCATGCAGGTCTCCCTCAGATTAAAGGCTCAGCGCTAATAAAACACGAGGCTCACGGTCTCGATTCTGAGCTCACGGCGAATGATCAACCTGAGTTTGATGAGGAACCTCTGAGGCTCTCGGCTGCTTTAAAGGCGTCTTTCCCTTTCATCAATAGTCTTTCAGTCAACACGTCATGGTTAATACAGATCAGTAGTGGAGGGTCTCCCGGGGTTTGCTCTCTGAGACCGGCGAGAGAGATCTGAGAGATGCCTCTCTCCAGCAGGCCACCAACTCATTTTCAGTGTTAAAAGCTGGAGAGTGCTTGAGGAGGCGGATTCTCCTTCTCACTTTATTCATTATCTCCCACAACTGTGGCTCTCGTGCTGTCAGAGGAGCGCTCGTGATTAGAGCGTCTGTCTCTCGTGCGAGAGCTTTCAAACCCTGTTGATGCTGGCAGAGATCTGCACTGGCATTTAAACGCATTTGTATGTGGATTATAAGGAAACATTAATCGGCTGTACTGGGGGAATCTCACAAGACAAGAACACTTCCAGCTCATGTTTCACCCCAAAATCAGAAGATAAAAAAAGAGCCTGTTTTAGAACTATTACGATTTTTGCATTGTGATTTATGCAAAAAAAAAGCACCTTAATTCTAATGAGAGAATGCAAAAATACATATGGCCTAATAATAATAATAGTTACATTAAATCATTTACCTGTATTCATTTAGCAGATTTACAACAAAGCAATTCATCCTGCGGAGGCAATACAATTTAAACTTTTCAAACATTATCCAGAGTACAGGCACGATAATGCAGGAATATTAATAGGACATAAATAATAAGCAATATTGAAAACAGTCAATAAGTGCTTTTTAAGAAAGTTAAGCGGGCAAAAAAATATGAGTTTTTAGATGTTTTCCAGGTGGTATATACACTGTAAAAACTGTAATTGGAACTGTACAATGGAAAAAATGATATGATCAATAAGTTATGACAACTTATGTTTTTACATTGCTTTAACTCATCAAAATAAGTTCAGCAATTTTCAACTTTAAAGTCAGTTTAATGTAATTTAAGTTGAAATGACTCAAACATCCAAGTTGATTGTATGTCCAAATTTAAGGCAGCAACTTTGTTTTTACAGTATATATATATATATATATATATATACCCCCTCCCCCCCCTTTTTTTTTTTTTACTTTTGGGTTAAATGTGGAAGGTTTTTGTTATTTTTGTTGTAAAATATGTCAGACTGCAATTCATAACACAAGTATGCAGTGCATTAAGCATTTGCATACTGGCGTATAGTCTGTTTCCGGACTTATAATGACTGAATTTTCCTCAAACCCAAACGAGAGTCTGGAGGAGAAATTTACATGTTATTATTGTAGTAAAATGAATGACCTATCAAAGATTCCAGCACATGCTCTATCAAAGAAGATCTGCGGTTGTGGGAGAATAAAACTGGCTGTGGGAATGTCATGGTATAATAATAATAATGACGAAGAGGTTCAGAAGTGGAACAGAAGATCCAGAAACTCTGAATGAAACTTAACCTCTGAGTTATTAGTGTTCTGAGGGGGTTAGTATTGACATTTTAACTCACATTGTAGTGTCGTTTCTGTCATATTTGCACACAGATTATCCTGATTTACTCTATGATGACCAACCTCAGTAAATGAGAGCTCTACGAGAGGGTGAGATCAAAATGGCACAATCCCATCATGCTTTGCAGCATAAACAGGGAATCAGAATATTTCATTTAATTGATTTAAACACGTTTTGTCAACAGAACTGAAATGATCCGAATTGCAAAAAAGTCTCCGAAAGGCAAATAAGTTCCCATTGATCCAACAAACACCAACAGCTTTGTTGAACCAGTTTGTTCAATCCTGTTGGTGTTTGTTGTGAACCAACATAAATCCAACAGCAACTTTAAGGATGTAATAAAGGTTGCCATGACATTGAATTCTGGTCAATACCAATGAATTATTTTTGAAAAATGAAAATAATAAATAAAAATAATAATAAAGTAACTACATAAAAATAGTATATACATTTTCATGTCATGGCCAATAACCCATAAATGGTTGTTTATACGTTCCAATTTTGAATATTGTGACCATTTTCGGCCCCTAACATACATGACCAGGCCATAATGACATCCAATAGTAGCAATAAATTGCAGATAACAAATAAGGATAAATAACATATTAATATTGTTATATTTTATACCTTGTTGTTTATGAAAGCTGTTGTTTATGAAAGAAATTTCGGTTACACTTTATTTTAATGTCCCCCTGTAGTCTAAAAAAAACTAATCTTTGATCACCAAAATTACATGTTTAAAAGTTTTTTCCTTAAAAAAAATGTCTTCATGCCTTAAAATATCTTGAATGTAACTCGACACCCTTGCCTCATTTAGTATGCGCGGTTCTATGAATATGCAAATGAGCCCCGCCTCCACTCACTCACTCAGCTCAGAGATCCACTGGTTGACGATCACACGTTGATCTGATTGGTTACAAGGTCGTTTGTGACGTCAGAAACACCAGCGATTTCAAACCGTGTTTTTGAGACTGTCTTTGGTTCACTGCAGTTTTAAGCAGAAAATACTCAGCAATGCTGTCGACTTATGAACTTACACATGGTGTGTCTTAAAGCATATTAAAAACACCACATAGACACATAAACAACATTAAAAGCTTGATTCTCACCACAGGGGGACTTTAAAGGAGTAGTTCACTTTCAAATAAAAATATCCTGATAATGTACTCACCCCCATGTCATCCAAGATGTCTTTCTTTCTTCAGTCGAAAAGAAATGAAGGTTTTTGAGGAAAACATTCCAGGATGTTTCTCCATATAATGGACTTCAATGGGGTCCAACGGGTCGAAGGTCCAAATGTGAGTCTCAATGCAGCTTCAAAGTCTCGACACGATCCCAGTCGGGAAATAAGGGTCTTATCTAGCAAAACGATCGCTCATTTTCTTAAAATAAATAAAAATGATATACTTTTTACCCACAAATGCATGTCTTGTACTATCTCTGCGATGCATTACGTCGTCACGTTTGGAAAGGTCACGCGTGACATAGTCGGAAGTACTGACCCAGTGTTTACAAGTTTGGAGTAGGAGGACTGTTTAAAGTTATTGTATTTTAAATGATACATATTTATATGTATTTGTGTCAGTTTATTGTTTAAAATGGTCCTTACGTGTGCATATCCTGGATGTTTAACGATGTCACGCGTGACATAATGCGTGGGGCATCTCAGAGATAGTACAAGACGGGCATTTGTGGTTAAAAAGTATATCATTTTTATTTATTTTAAGAAAATGGCCGATCGTTTCACTAGATAAGACCCTTATTTCCCGACTGGGATCGTGTCGAGACTTTGAAGCTGCATTGAGACTCACATTTGGACCTTCGACCCGTTGGACCCCATTGAAGTCCATTATATGGAGAAAAATCCTGGAATGTTTTCCTCAAAAACCTTCATTTCTTTTCGACTGAACAAAGAAAGACATGGACATCTTGGATGACATGGGGGTGAGTACATTATCAGGAAATTTTTATTTGAAAGTGAACTACTCCTTTACAGTGTCATTGTTACATTGTAATTATATATTTAAGTACTGAGTAATATTGACTACATACTTACTATATGGTTAGGATTAGGTTTGTTTTAGGGTTAGTTGCATAATTTATAGAAACGTGTAACAAGGACACTAAAAGAAAGTTAACGAAATTTCTAATATGAGTTTTGTAGGCTCATATCGACACCAGCGGTAACCTGGATATGTCGTCAGATGAAAGGCGAATCTGACCCGTCTTTGATGTGTTCTGAGTTTCCGGACTCCGACAGAAGCCTGAAGTCTCTCATCAGCTCGTCTGATTCCTCTGGTCAGTCAGTGTTTGTATGCAAGTGTGACCCGGGGGTCATGAGATGAAGTCAGCCCGCAGAAACAGGGCCAGTTCTCTGACTATAATCTCGCCCTGCAGTGTGTGTTAATTAGCGTCTCTGCCGGGGCTTCCCGAGTCTTTAATTGATTGATCGGTGTGTGTGTGTGTGTGTAGTTCTCCGGTCTGCTCTCTCTGCTCACCCAATCCGTCACACCACTGCTCATGCGGACAGCAGCACTACATTACAGCATCGTTAGCTCAGAGATCTCCTGAGCCCCGCTCTCAACACACACCATTACCAAATCCCACAAGAGTCGCTCTTTCTCCTATTATATCTGTCTGTCTTTCTCCGCGTCCCTCGTTGGACTCCGAGCGGAAGTTAATGGATGCTCTTTTTCTGTCCCATATAAAGTTTCAGGCGACACTGTTTGGGATACTTTCAAGAGAGACGTCAATATTTGCTTTCATGTCACTTTGTTAGAGGAATAACCTATGCAGTTTAAGATCTATTTGTGGCTTAATGCTTTTTTTATTTATTAAAAAGTGTGTTTATGCCAATGCATATTGAAGTCTATAGGGCAAGACATTGCATCTGGATTAAGATTTAAATAAACACATCATGTTCATAAGAGACTAGAGTGATAAAATCACTTACTTTCTTTGTGCGTGCAATATTATATAAGATATTTCAATGCATTTACATTTAAGAGCAAACATACGAACCTAAAACAGAGAAATTACACTTAATCTTTAAATAAATCTTAAAATATCCAATATTTAATGTCTGGTACCAATAAATTAAAATAAATATTTTCTTTATATTTTATACTTCGTATAAAATTGATACTTGCTTACCAGAGAATTTCAACTATACAGAAAAAAATTACAAATATTTTCTTTAGAATTTTGTATTTCATTGCCTCGTAATGTGACACTTTTATCCAAATCAAGAAGCTTCCTGGGAGTTTAGTAACATGAGAAGTGCCACAAAAAGTACAAGCTTCTACAGACGTAGATGAGGCAATATTATCTGGATATCAACTCAGTATAAAACCAATAAACACTGAGACAAATCCATATACACAGGAATAATGTCAGAAATGCATAAACAAAAGTTAATATGCACAAAAAAATCACCTTTTTTTTCACCACAAATAACAAAAAGCAGCAAATTTAGGCTTTACTGTAAATCCTCTGGTACACTTGCCGATCAATAGCTTTTAATATATCTTGATGTGTGTGTCTTTACATTGTACTTGTTTTCTGTCTTTTGGCCTTGTTAAGCACTTTGGTCAACGTCAGTTGTTTTTAAATGTGCTATGGAAATAATATTGTATTGTATTATGTAGACTTCCACTGTAAAAGCATTAGTGTAAAGTTTTTATCAACTGAGGGACAAGTCAAAATTATTTGGTCGCTGGCAATCAACAGCTTATCAATAAATGTCTGCGTTAAGCAAACCATGCAAATATATGATTGAAAACATTTCGACTGGCCTTGCATGTGAAATTAGTCAAATTTTTTTTAAACATACCGCTGCAGAAAGCATGCACATTTTAATTGTCTTGTATCATTTAAAGCACATGCAGTTCTCTCAGAAGGTCACTAGGGTCGTGCCTTTACAATGCCTTTCAAAAACAAACCTCTGGCAATTTCTCTTTTGTGCGCGCTCAGACTTCAACGCCTTTTTCCCCGTCGTTTTCTTTTTCATCCTCAGGCTATTCCTCCTAAGGCTATTTTCCCTTCTATTTTATTTCTCAGAGAGAATACGAAATTCCAGCTATCAGAAACAGGAGATCAAACAAGGCCTCGGCTGAATTCACTGTCAGAATAAAACCATTTGTTCCTGAGGCTTTTACTCCGAAGATCTCGTCCCTGGACCGTTTCCTTCTTCATGTGTGTGTTTTATGTGGTTTAGGCAGTCGTTCCTCTGGGTCGGTCTGCCACTGTTCATTTGAGAAAACATGGCGGTTTACTCCAGAACCTGCTCAGTATGCACAATACGTGCCTTCAGTTCTCTTAAAGGAGCCCACTCTCAAATGAAATGAAAAGGAAAACTATTTCTAAACACATGTGACTGCTGTGGACTGTTGCCTGACATGTGGCGTTCAAGAGAGAAATGCTAAACACTGCCATCACAAAATCTAGAAAGGTCCAACTAGTCGTCAAACAACATTTCAAAATCTGCCCCATTTCAACGTTACCTTCATGATTGCCGTCAGCAATGTTCCCATCTTTATTCAAAACCTATTTGTCAGAGGACTGTGATATCCAGCTGAACTCTTCAGTAAAAGTCTTTAACACTTTCCCCGCCATTGACCGAATTTTCCGGCTTTTCACACTGTTATACGGTAGGGGGCGCTATGGCACGTCTTCTGAAAGAGTACTGAATCTCCGGATCAAAACAAAGGTGATAAGAGAAACAGAAACGAGCTATAGCATATGAAAGCAGATGCTTATGTAAAATAACGTGATCATCAACATTAAACGGCATATAAATCAAACCTGCCTAATGTTAACGAATGAAATGTCGACCCTGGACTGAGCAAGCTTGGGTGTTGTTGATGGACTCGATCTACTCCATCTGTGTTTTGATCATCGGTCTGAATCTGATCCAGACATAGTCTTTGAAAAAAACATGATTTTCAAAATGTTGCTTTTTTTATGACACTTACCCGCATTCAAGTGTTGATAAAATAGCTTAATGCTTTAAAGGATTAGTTCACTTTTAAAAAAAACTTTTGCTGATAATTTACTCACCCCCATGTCATCCAAGATGTCCATGTCTTTCTTTCTTCAGTCGAAAAGAAATTAAGGTTTTTGATGAAAACATTCCAGGATTTTTCTCCATATAATGCACTTTGCTGGGTACCAAACGGTTCAAGGTCTAAAAGACAGTTTCAGGGCAAACTGCAAACTGTTCAAAGGGCTTTAAACGACACCAGAAGATGAATAATGGTCTTATCAAGCGAAACGATCGGTCATTTAAAAAATAAATAACAAAGTTTAAGTTTAATAATGTCAAATGCTAGCCTTGCTCTGTTCTGTGATGCACGTTCGTGACTCTCCTGTTCGAACTCGTTCATCAAAATGAACAAATCTTTTTTCGAGTCATTTGGTTCATTTAACGAACGAAATGAACGAATTGACTCGGAAAAAGATTCGTTCATTTTGATGAACGAGTTCGAACAGGAGAGTCACACAGAACAGAGCAAGGCGAGCATTTGAGCTTATAAAACTTAAACTTTGTTATTTCTTTTTTAAATGAGCGATCGTTTCGCTTGATAAGACCCTTATTCATCGTCTGGTGTCGTTTAAAGCCATTTGAACAGTTTGCAGTTTGCCCTGAAACTGTCTTTTGGACCTTGAACCGTTTGGTACCCAGCAAAGTGCATTATATGGAGAAAAATCCTGGAATGTTTTCATCAAAAACCTTAATTTCTTTTCGACTGAAGAAAGAAAGACATGGACATCTTGGATGACATGGGGGTGAGTAAATTATCAGCAAAAGTTTTTTTAAAAGTGAACTAATCCTTTAAGCTTTGTTTTTTTGGAGGGGGTCTGTTCTTCCTTCATATATATCCTCTGATATTATTACAAGAAAATGTTCTGGGGGCTATGAAATATTTTGGAAAATGATAAAAAAATGCATCAAAAATGCTGACGCTGGCGGGAAAGAGTTAAAAACATTCAACTATTAGTAGAGAGTTCTTCACAAATGTCCTGCGTGTAGAATGAAGAACCAAACAACACTGTAGTAGAAAAAACAACAATATTGTATTTCATTAAAAATGTACAAAAGTTATCTACATGATCCAGCCTTGTAAAAGGAATCTGTGCACAACAGGACAGTTTAAACGTATGTCTGTATATTGAGCTCAAATGTCCAAGATAATCAGTTGTGCGGTTCTCTCAGAGAGAGAGTTCAGTTCAGTTTCGTAAAAGCGCTGTTACGTTCCTGCGATTCCATTCTGGTCTTCAATAATTCAAAACAAAGCAAGAGGTATTTCTGATTCCAAACCACACTTTCACCTGTCAAGCTTTACATTTCATAATATTTTATCTGCATATTCATTCGGATCCTTTCTTCAGTCTAGTACAAACAAGGATAGGAAGCATAATATTACATTTAATTTACAGAATGTACAAAAGCGTCTCCATTGAAGAGGCCCGAAAAGATACAGTCCCGTTCTGCTCGAGTAATGTAATTCCTGCATATGCTTGTGTGCACAGCGAGGCACTTGTTTCTTGCGTTCATGTCATCAGTTCAGAAGTCGTATAAAAATACAGAACTGTCGTATATCAAATTCTCTGTCTGTTCATATACTGTGTGTGCTGTACATACACAGGTCTAAGGCAAAGTATGGCTTCTTGAGCAAAACAAAAAGATGTCACCAAACTAAGACTATACAGAATAATACGCTTTTAAAAAGGATTTAAAAAATGTCAATGCAATATTATGTCACACAGGTCTCTCCTATGACATCATATCAAGGAACTTGCTTTCCTCTGCGAGCGCAGTCAGCATGGAGCTCATGTCTCCGATGGCCATGTTGCCGATTCCCGCAGGCACCGGGGGCAACGTCACTGAGTTTCTGGGAGTGGTGAGACGGGAGGAATTCTGGGATAGGCTGCGGAGGAGGCTGGGGCTTAAAGTTCCTGATATGAGGCTGGAGTGATCGCCGTCATCCAGCATGGCGTCGAAGTCGATCTGCGGGTGCTCTGCTCCGTTTGAATCCACTGTGCTCGAGACCTGATTTGTTTCTGGGGAGCCCATGACTGTGCTTTCGGTCCCGATTTGCACTGCATCTGTCATCTCAAGACTGCTGGACTCGAACATGTGAATCTGTCCAGTGTAGAAAATACCATTGGTATCTGTGCCGTCAGCCGATTTTTTAGGACTGGCCTCAGAGGTGTCATATGCAGGGCTAAAGTTGGATTGTGGGTAACCAAGTTGCTGCGCTGCAGTTGTCGTTGGCACCGAGAGCTGCCGGCTGTAGGGTTTGGGTTCTGTGGGCGGCCTTGGCTGTAGCAGTCCATGGTTTCCGTTCAGCGTGGGATTCTGGGCTGGAATGACATAGCCTTGCTGGTTGATGTTCATCTGGGAATAATTTCCATGATTATTTCCATGAAAAGTGGCATTACTTTGACTAGCCACCGGCTGAGCTCGTACCCTGTTATTCTGGACACTGCCAGACTGTGCTGTCAGCGCTTTACCAGACGGGCTCAGCAAACCTCCACTGATATCATTTGAAGCAGAACCCTCATGGTAACCATGCAGAAAGATAGCCTGATCTGTGTTAGCCTGTCGTAGTGGTTGCCTATGGTTGACCCTCTGTGAATTAAGCTCGTTATTCCGTTGCACGTGGGCAGCGTGAGCGAGGTTGTGACTCATTAGCCCAACTTGTTGGTTGGAGTTGACATTCTGAAAGGAGCTGAGGTTTTGTTTTTGTTGGAGTGCGGTGAGGTTTCCCCGCCCTGATCCCTGCTTGGTTTGGCTGTGAGATGAATCCACTGTCCCTGAACTGACCTCGTTCCACTGCACCGGCATCTGGCTCTTAGTGGCGTTGGGTGAACCTGGGAATGTCTGCTGAGAGCTTGGAGCTGCCGTTTGTTGTGTTATGGCATCCGTGTTGCCTTCCACCAAGGCCAGGCGTCTCTGGTAATGACACTGTTGCAGGGACCCAAAGCCATGGAGGCCTTCACCAGGATAGTGGCGGTAGGTTATCCCTGGATGTTGGGGGGAATCTCCATTCTGAGATGTAAGGTACTGAACAATGTCATCGTGTAACATCATTGCATCATTGTTCTGGTTGTCCATGTCACTCGCCATGGTTTCCATTGCCACGTTCTCAGAAATGCTAGGAGGTCGGGGTGGATATTGGTGGCGGTTTACGTTACCCTCAGACAGGCTGTTGATCTGTGAAAAGTGTCGGCTGGATCCAGGATGATGCAACGACGGATATTGGTTCACATTGGTCATGCTATTGTAACGTTGCTGGAGGGAATACTGCTCTGGACCTACTCTTCTAACTGGGTCGCTTGCTCTGCGAGTGATGTTTCCCGTCACCTCATGGGGCAAGACGCTACGGTTGGCGTAGCTGGTATCACTACACCTTCTGGGAACTGAAGGGGGATGGATGGGGAGTGTGGACATTTCGTGGGAATCCCCGAATAGGGCCATCCGAGTCTTCAGGCTCATAAAGTCCATATTAGGTAGAGGGGTTGGTGGCGCGCCGCCTGTGGCAGCAGCATATTTGGCTTTGAGTCTGTAGTGTTGGGCAGGAGTCAGACTGAGTACACTGGGGATTCCTCCACAATGGCTGGCCTCACTGGACCTTCTAGACAAATCAGTGGAAATGGGGTCATAGGAGCCGGTAGAGCTGATGTTAAGCCGCCCACCAGTTTGTGAGGTTTGGCTGGACCGACGGCTTGAATAGCAGGGCGAGATCCCGGAAGAACGACGGCTAAGGTTGTAAGCCGAGCTCACGTTGCTGGCCAGACTGTCCCGACGCTCGACCAGTTGACTTAGAACCGTAGTCTCACCAGGACAAAGATCGCCCAGGCGCGGGCTGGAGATGGAAAGCCCTGGATCACACAGACTTCCCGAACTTTCCAATAAAGAACCTGCAACAGAAAAGAGCTGAATTTAGACAGGGTTCGTACAGATACTGCAAAATGAAATTCCAGGACTTTCAAAGGACTTTTCAAGCACCACTTTTTTGGCTTTCAAGGACTACAATGGGAGATCTCGCTTTAAAAAAACCCATATCTTTTTCATCTTTCAAATTCTAAAAAAGGTTAATAAAAATAAACCAGTAAAACAAAATGGTACAAATAAAGTGAAGTGACTGCGGTAACTTTAACGATTGATAGCATACTATGACAAAGATATCGCTTTCCTCTTTCAAACTTTTTTCCCCCCATTAATGTATGATTGACCTAAAGAATTAAAAGCTGCATCGTATACTTGCATCGTATACTATCACGCTCATAGCCATGCGAAATTGCTCTATATGTATATCAGACGGGCCACAGCGTTAATTTAGCATTTTTTATCAATAAAATTAAACGCTACACACATATATTGTCTTTCAATAATGCAAGCACCTTTCAAGTACCTTTTCATAAAAATGGCTGTTTTCCAGGACTTAAATTTTAAAAAGTCAAATTCAAGTACTTCAAGCACCCAGTCAGTGCGAACCCTGTTTAGAGGACGAAAAACTGGATTTTGGGAGTGCATCAGTGGTGGAAATGTGATCAAATTAAAAATTCGTTTTGGTTTGTTTACTCACTGGTATTGATGGGTGGAAGCTTGGTGCTGGGGGCAGGAGGAGTTGGGTTTGCCCAGGAGCACGAGTCCCTCACCGACTTCAGCTTTTCTTGCTTCAGATACGTGAGTCTGTGGGCAGGGCTGGTGTTCTTGCGAAGATGGAGGCCCAACATCCCTGTGGAGACGGTTGAATCCACAAGGGGCGCGTCATCCAGGGCGCTCAGATCTCCCATGCTGCCCCCGCTGAGTCCCGTCGGCTCTACTCCACCGTCATGGTGGGCGGCACTGCCAAGTGGTGACGGCTCGCTGCTACATGATGACTGACCACCAGGGCTGGACTGATACATCTGAGAGAGACAGATGGCAAGTTTGAGTTTGATTACCTAAGAAGCTAAACGAAGAGAATGACCCAGAATGCAGACACAGCAACATGCAAAACACACGACCCTTACAATCACTTTCCCAAGTGTAAATTGCAAATAATGAGCATACTGATTCGAGGTTTGGGAAAACACCCTTCCTCAAGACATCCCACTTCTTTTTCCTCCCCCTCGAAAGAATCTTCTCAGAAAGCTAGATTAAGTGCCTGACAAATTGTTATTTCCTATGGCAACCTCTTTGTGCATTATGCATGTGGCCTGGCATGAATACACAAAGGGGAAAGCTCTCAACATAAATAAGGTAAGCTATGTCTTTGTATTCACGTCATATGACTGCACATCCCTTGAATGAAGCAAATGTATTCTGTCCCCACGTGAACCGTGCTTGATCACAGCTTGATCACTGGCACTATTTGTTCAGGACACAAAAACAGTCCCACTGATATAATATTAATCCACTAATGGCTTTTATCCTTGAGTGGCAGGCGGGAGCGTTAGATCTCGGGATTGTGGGGGGATTGGGCTGGATATGTAGGGTGAAAGCCCATGGGAAATTAGGGGCCCTCTGTGTGTCAACAGATCTCGTAATGTAGGGGTCCACATTTTTTGACGCAGTGATGAATTCAACACCCAGATATCATACTGTATCATGAATTTGATCTTACAGCTCCGTGTGTGAGCTTTTCATGGAACAAAATCTAAAAAAAAAAAAAAAAAAATTGTTAAAAAAAAAAAAAAAAAAAAAAAGAGAGAGAATCATGTATGAGACATTTACCATGCATTCTGTAAAAGTGCAGTTGACATGACATGGAATTCGACTGTGCTTAAACAGAAACCTTTGTTTTACTTTATATTTTCATAATTTTGCTGGCCAGCTGAAAGCACAGATTTTTCCCATGAAATTATTAATTACATCTGTGGGGTGACTGTCCTCTTCATAAGCTGTGAAACATCAAAATTAAAAAAAACGTGGAAAGAAATATGATTTAAAAATGCTGGCAATTTTCAAATTAAAGGTCTATTAAAATAAAAATAAACTGGTCATGCATTTACCAGGGTGTCTACAGATATAAACAAGTTCAATTTAAGACTTTTTAAGACCACTTTGAATGAAATTTAAGACTAAACCTGTGATGGAAATACACATTATATTACAAACGTATATGTAATATTTAATGTATAACCTAAGTAATTGAAGTAATTTAATATTAACTACTTGTTTATTGAACTAAAATCAATGTTACATTTGGCAATCGTTAGAATATTCAGCAAAATAGCTCCCGTCATGTTATGTTACTTAACTTTATCATATGTTATAAATAAAAAAACTCAACATTGTGAATTTTTACATTAGTATGTTTCTTATGCGAGTTATATGCTCGTTTGTTTTGATTTCTCACTATAAAGTCTCTCACAGAGACAGGCGAGTCCCGACAGCGCTACCAGAAACACACTATGATTATCAATCGCTGTTTATGTAATAAAATCAGAATCATTTTCACGATTCGATGCTTCGCTGGTTATTTGACGGACATTGGGTCCGTCAGACTGGAGAAGTTTTAGTGGTAATAATGTGACCAGAAATATTTAAGACCCATCGAATCTGAATTTAAGACTTTTAAAGGACCTGCGGCCACCCTGATTTACATATTACAGTTTTACTGTATACGTGCGGTCAAATCAATTAATCACATCTAACATAAAAGTTAGTTTATATAATATGTGTGTGTGTGTGTGTGTGTGTGTATTAGGACACTAATCAGAAGTAAATAATTTTCAAACTTGCAAGTTTGAAAAGAGGAAGATAAATGTGTCATGTTTATGTCCAACTACTTCCATATTCATCTCCTTCAAAAAACAAAAATATATTGATGTTTGGCAAAAAAGGTCAAAATCCATGTCACTTGTCAACTGCCCAATGCGACTGATATTAAGACATTAGGATCCACGCTCACCTCAGTAACGTCTGTCCTTACGGAAAGTGTATGGGAGAGAAACAGGAAAGATAGCAGGAAGCACACGTAGAGAGAGCGATTAAAGATGGACAGATACAGCGTGCTTTGTTAGTATGTTTGGATTAGCATAACCTCTGATGGACATTTTAATGTATATTTAATCAGCAATGAATAATATATTTGAGAGTACAGATTATAGCCATGCAACCAGTCTTGTTATTCAAATTACATCCATTTTGTTATGCATTCAATCAGATCAAATAGGCCAGAAACATACTTTATGCACGTATGCAAACACTACGGTACACTCATTCACACTAGATCTTACCATAGAGTTCTCCGTCTTTATAGACTTGACCTGCAGATAGTCCTCGACGACTCTGGTCGTGCTGTTGGCTTCGAGTTTCTCTTCAGCCGTTCGCCCCGACAGCTTGGTTCCCGCTTCGTTCTCTCCGTTTTCCTTAGGCGGATGGGGTCGCGACGGAAGGTCACCGCGCTGCTTCTTGGTGACATGAGCTTCGGGCCCGTGGACGGTTTTGACGTGTTTCCGAAGCGAGCTGGGATCGGTGTAGCGCTTCGTGCAGCCCGGGATCTTACACACGTAGGGTTTCTGCGGAGATAAATATCTCTCAGTTTCACATGACCCTCTAACAGTCAAATGTACGACTTTGAATTAGAGTTTTATCTCTTCCTGTTAAGTCAGATTATCTTCAAATGGAGCAGTGGATGAATACACAATTAGAGGAATAAATTACGGAGCGTGTGCTGACATACTGATTGTGCGAATGCTAAGCGTTCGTGATGCATGGCTGTTTACTAATAAAGTTGAGATGAAATGATCTTTCTCCCTCCTTTAGCTCGTGATGGATCAGATGGCGCCAGGTTTCATTTTCTATGCGCGGTCTGCAGGTGGTCTGTTTCTCCGTTGGGGACGTGCTTGATTCTCACTAATGTATTGTGGGTTGCCGTACTCATTAGCTTCACAGCTCATTATTCACACACACACACATTGTGCACACTTGCATGCGTTGCTGGTTAATGGGACAACGTTGGGCGTCCAGGAGCAATCACTACACATGATGAGGGAATGCGTGAACAAATCTAATTTTGGCCTAAATTTGTTAGTGTATGCTGAAAATGGCACATTTACATAGCATTAGGCGGTTAGCAGATCCTTAATGCCACAGTGAAGTAGATTATCTGATCCTCTCTCTGAAGAACCACTACTGGGGCGGCACACGTCTGAAACTCGCGCGCGGATGACGCTAACTGATCTAATGCAGTCCGCCCACGTTCATAGGAATAGCTCACCCAGAAATGAAAATATGCTTATAAGATGCTCACCCTCTGGTTAGTAGTTTTAATAGCTCTGTGTGAGGAACAAACTGAAATTTAAGTCGTTTTTTTAGGTTAATCTTATGGTCACCATTCACTTTCATTGTATGTAAATGAGCAGCTTGAATGTCACATAATTTGTCAAGATGGAGTCTAGGTCACTCCAATACACAAAAAAATAAATAAATTACCCAGTTCTAATTACCATAATAAAAATAAAAAAAGATTACTGAAATGAAAAAATATTAAAATATTATTTTACATATTTTTATTTATTTTCAATGAACAATTTATGGTTATTAAAATACTTTTTTTTACAGTATTTTGATTGGCTGTAATGCAGTAAATTATGAAAATCTCATTGCAAGAAAATATCAATGCAAAAATAATATTTTATATTTATATTATTTATTACTTTACTAAATTAAATATTTATTTTAAAAAATCAATGAAAAATGTATATATATTATTATATACATATATATATATATATAAAACACACACACACACACACACAGAGTATATATATATATATATGGCCTCACTTTAGTTTGGGGTCCACTTCTCACAATTAACTACGACTTTTGCCTCAAGCTCCTAATTTTTGCTTATTAATAATTTGTAAGTTGTTAAGTTTAAAGGTGCAATGTGTAAAAATTTTGAGTATTTATTAACAGAAATGCAATATGACATCCATAACTATGTGTTCAGTGGTGTATAAAGAACTTACTTAATAAACCGTAATGTTTTTATTACCTTAGAATGAGGCATTTATATCTACATAGGCGCGGGAATCCCCTTCTATGAAGGTCGCCATATTGTGACGTCATGTTTCTACAGTAGCCGAACGCGAACACACAGCGTTACAGAGCGCGTTTCGTCACTACATTGAAAGAGAAGCCGCAGGAAGCTAGAAGAAGCTAGTCATAAACACCGTGAGTAGTGACTTTTCCCTTGTCAGTGGTGTAAATATGTAGTTGGATTGTTTCATGTAACTTAATTCTTCTCCCTCGCTGTGTTATGGCTTTGCTATGTGGGGATAAATGTGCTGGTTAAGTTCGTGAGACAGCTGATTAGTAGGCTACTCTTGTCATTGACCGTAAAACAGTTACAGGAATCACCAACCCGTCGATCTTGGAAGCATTTTAAGTCGATCGCTTAGAGTTTCCAAAATCAGAGAAAAAAAAGCCTATTGTGTGTAGTAAGTGTGTCTAGGGGATGCGGAGGCGCGCGCGCTGTCACAATCACGTCATTTTTGCACCTTTGGGCTCATGCGGACGCGTCGAGTTTAAACAAGGCTTTACGCTTTAACCAGCTCAGCCACAGTAACAGCTCATATTAGCCAGCTAAACTTTTACTACCCTGTTAGAAAAAATATATAGTTGCATAGTTTCATGTGGGTCTTCTCCCTCGCTGTATTATGGGTTTGCTTTGTGGGGAGAATGTGCTGGTTACGTTCGTGAGACAATCAGCTGATTACTATTATTATATTATGTAAGGTGCATTGTGTAATATTTCTGAGAATCTATTGACAGAGATGCAATATAAAATCCAGAACTATGTTTTCAGTGGTGTATAAAGACCTTACTTAATGAACCGTTATGTTTTTATTACCTTAGAATGAGACATTTATATCTACATAGGCGCGGGAATCCCCTTCTATGAAGATCTGAAGGTATGTTTCTACCGTAGCCGAAAGCAAACAAACAGCGCTAAAGAAACCTCATTGCTTGACTTACTACTCTCTGCTGCTGACTCAGACTCAGACGACGACATATTTTGTCTTACGTCGGCCACCGTAGCTTCTCATTCGAGTTTGAAAACCGAGGGATAGGCCGCGAGTGACTTTCTCTTTGCAATTTGCAAGTTTCACCACTAGATGCCGCTAAAAATCCCACACTGCACCTTTAAGTATTTGGTAGGATTAAGGGATGTAGAAAAAATGTAATTTACCTCATTGGAGTGTGTGCGGTTCTGGTGTTTGGCTCGGTCCGAGGCGTTGGAGAAGGCCTTGTTACAGCCTTCATGCTCACACACGTAGGGTTTCTCTCCGGTGTGTGAGCGCAGGTGAGTTTTCAGATTTTCCAGACGAGAGTACGCCTTAGAGCAGCCCTCGAACTAAAACACACACACACACACACACACACACATTCATTAAGCTCAAATAAAACCATATCGTCTATGCTCAAACGCTGTTACTGATTTAATGCTAATCATCTTTTATCCAAAGCAACTTGCATTGCATTCAAGGTATTTTTTATGAGTTCATGCACTGCATTTCGTTGGAAAATAACCCATGATCTACTGTTTGGATAAACAACAATATGCGCGACATAAAACCCTTTTATTTATCATGTTTAATGCATATGTGTGCATACAGTTGTGCTTATTTTATTTACTTATTTAAAAAAAAAAAAAGTAAATATATAAATGCAAGTTCTCTTAGATTTATATCTGTATTTGGGGGACATTTACAGTATTTATTTATTTGACATTTTTTAAAGTTTTCTTAGCTGTTGTTTGGGGACATTTTTATTTGTTAAATATTTAAAATATTTTTAAAAGTTTAAAAATCCAAATGTTCTGTATCTGTAGTGTGGAAATTAGAATTTTTTAATTTATTGTTTTTAAATATTTTTTTCTCAGCTATAGTACATTTGCGTGTTTCTTTTAAACTTTTAAAGTATAATTTTTCTTTTCTTTTAGGTCTTGGGTTAATCTGTACTAGTCATTATAATTTGTTTTCCATAAACAATAGAGGGTCTATGTTATGTGCTGTTATGGATGTCTTTAGGTGTGTGTGTGCAGTAGTTTAATCACGTTTGACTCACAGTGCA
>JARWKJ010000022.1:2433828-2491328 GCA_029959095.1 Rhinichthys osculus | reverse complement strand
GAGGTTTGTTCTCGTGTTACGCATCACGTCTGAGCTTCTGCAAGAACCAATGAGGTTCATTCTCGTGTTACGCATCACGTTTGAGCTTTAGCAAGAACCAATGAGGTTCATTCTCGTGTTACGCATCACGTTTGAGCTTCTGCAAGAACCAATGAGGTTCGTTCTCGTGTTACGCATCACGTCTGAGCTTTAGCAAGAACCAATGAGGTTCATTCTCGTGTAACGCATCACGTTTGAGCTTCTGCAAGAACCAATGAGGTTCATTCTCGTGTTACGCATCACGTTTGAGCTTTAGCAAGAACCAATGAGGTTCATTCCCGTGTAACGCATCACGTTTGAGCTTCTGCAAGAACCAATGAGGTTCGTTCTCGTGTTACGCATCACGTCTGAGCTTTAGCAAGAACCAATGAGGTTCATTCCCGTGTTACGCATCACGTTTGAGCTTCTGCAAGAACCAATGAGGTTCGTTCTCGTGTTACGCATCACGTCTGAGCTTTAGCAAGAACCAATGAGGTTCATTCTCGTGTAACGCATCACGTTTGAGCTTCTGCAAGAACCAATGAGGTTCATTCTCGTGTTACGCATCACGTTTGAGCTTCTGCAAGAACCAATGAGGTTCATTCCCGTGTTACGCATCACGTTTGAGCTTCTGCAAGAACCAATGAGGTTCATTCTCGTGTTACGCATCACGTCTGAGCTTCTGCAAGAACGAATGAGGTTCATTCTCGTGTTACGCATCACGTTTGAGCTTCAGCAAGAACCAATGAGGTTCATTCTCGTGTTACGCATCACGTTTGAGCTTTAGCAAGAACCAATGAGGTTCATTCTCGTGTTACGCATCACGTTTGAGCTTTAGCAAGAACCAATGAGGTTCATTCTCGTGTTACACATCACGTTTGAGCTTCTGCAAGAACCAATGAGGTTCATTCTCGTGTTACGCATCACGTTTGAGCTTTAGCAAGAACCAATGAGGTTCATTCCCGTGTTACGCATCACGTTTGAGCTTCTGCAAGAACCAATGAGGTTCATTCTCGTGTTACGCATCACGTTTGAGCTTTAGCAAGAACCAATGAGGTTCATTCCCGTGTTACGCATCACGTTTGAGCTTTAGCAAGAACCAATGAGGTTCATTCTCGTGTTACGCATCACGTTTGAGCTTCTGCAAGAACCAATGAGGTTCATTCTCGTGTTACGCATCACGTTTGAGCTTCTGCAAGAACCAATGAGGTTCATTCTCGTGTTACGCATCACGTTTGAGCTTCTGCAAGAACCAATGAGGTTCATTCTCGTGTTACGCATCACGTTTGAGCTTTAGCAAGAACCAATGAGGTTCATTCCCGTGTTACGCATCACGTTTGAGCTTTAGCAAGAACCAATGAGGTTCATTCTCGTGTTACGCATCACGTTTGAGCTTCTGCAAGAACCAATGAGGTTCATTCTCGTGTTACGCATCACGTTTGAGCTTCTGCAAGAACCAATGAGGTTCATTCTCGTGTTACGCATCACGTCTGAGCTTCTGCAAGAACCAATGAGGTTCATTCTCGTGTTACGCATCACGTTTGAGCTTTAATAAGAACCAATGAGGTTCATTCTTGTGTTACGCATCACTTTGAGCTTTTGCAAGAACCAATGAGGTTCATTCTCGTGTAACGCATCACGTTTGAGCTTCAGCAAGAACCAATGAGGTTCATTCTCGTGTTACGCATCACGTTTGAGCTTCTGCAAGAACCAATGAGGTTTGTTCTCGTGTTACGCATCACCTCTGAGCTTCTGCAAGAACCAATGAGGTTCATTCTCGTGTTACGCATCACGTTTGAGTTTCTGCAAGAACCAATGAGGTTCATTCTCGTGTTACGCATCACGTCTGAGCTTCTGCAAGAACCAATGAGGTTCATTCTCGTGTTACGCGTCACGTTTGAGTTTCTGCAAGAACCAATGAGGTTCATTCTCGTGTTACGCATCACGTTTGAGCTTCTGCAAGAACCAATGAGGTTCGTTCTCGTGTTACGCATCACGTCTGAGCTTTAGCAAGAACCAATGAGGTTCATTCTCGTGTAACGCATCACGTTTGAGCTTCTGCAAGAACCAATGAGGTTCATTCTCGTGTTACGCATCACGTTTGAGCTTCTGCAAGAACCAATGAGGTTCATTCCCGTGTTACGCATCACGTTTGAGCTTCTGCAAGAACCAATGAGGTTCGTTCTCGTGTTACGCATCACGTTTGAGCTTCTGCAAGAACCAATGAGGTTCATTCCCGTGTTACGCATCACGTTTGAGCTTCTGCAAGAACCAATGAGGTTCATTCTCGTGTAACGCATCACGTTTGAGCTTCTGCAAGAACCAATGAGGTTCGTTCTCGTGTTACGCATCACGTTTGAGCTTCTGCAAGAACCAATGAGGTTCATTCTCGTGTTACGCATCACGTTTGAGCTTCTGCAAGAACCAATGAGGTTCATTCTCGTGTTACGCATCACGTTTGAGCTTTAGCAAGAACCAATGAGGTTCATTCTCGTGTTACGCATCACGTTTGAGCTTCTGCAAGAACCAATGAGGTTCGTTCTCGTGTTACGCATCACGTTTGAGCTTCTGCAAGAACCAATGAGGTTCATTCTCGTGTAACGCATCACGTTTGAGCTTCTGCAAGAACCAATGAGGTTTGTTCTCGTGTTACGCATCACGTTTGAGCTTCTGCAAGAACCAATGAGGTTCTTTCTCGTGTTACGCATCACGTTTGAGCTTCTGCAAGAACCAATGAGGTTCATTCTCGTGTAACGCATCACGTTTGAGCTTCTGCAAGAACCAATGAGGTTTGTTCTCGTGTTACGCATCACGTTTGAGTTTCTGCAAGAACCAATGAGGTTCATTCTCGTGTTACGCATCACGTTTGAGTTTCTGCAAGAACCAATGAGGTTCATTCTCGTGTTACGCATCACGTTTGAGCTTCTGCAAGAACCAATGAGGTTCATTCTCGTGTAACGCATCACGTTTGAGCTTCTGCAAGAACCAATGAGGTTTGTTCTCGTGTTACGCATCACGTTTGAGTTTCTGCAAGAACCAATGAGGTTCATTCTCGTGTTACGCATCACGTTTGAGCTTCTGCAAGAACCAATGAGGTTCATTCTCGTGTTACGCATCACGTTTGAGCTTCTGCAAGAACCAATGAGGTTCATTCTCGTGTAACGCATCACGTTTGAACTTCTGCAAGAACCAATGAGGTTTGTTCTCGTGTTACGCATCACGTTTGAGTTTCTGCAAGAACCAATGAGGTTCATTCTCGTGTTACGCATCACGTTTGAGCTTCTGCAAGAACCAATGAGGTTCGTTCTCGTGTTACGCATCACGTCTGAGCTTTAGCAAGAACCAATGAGGTTCATTCTCGTGTAACGCATCACGTTTGAGCTTCTGCAAGAACCAATGAGGTTCATTCTCGTGTTACGCATCACGTTTGAGCTTCTGCAAGAACCAATGAGGTTCATTCCCGTGTTACGCATCACGTTTGAGCTTCTGCAAGAACCAATGAGGTTCGTTCTCGTGTTACGCATCACGTTTGAGCTCCTGCAAGAACCAATGAGGTTCATTCCCGTGTTACGCATCACGTTTGAGCTTCTGCAAGAACCAATGAGGTTCATTCTCGTGTAACGCATCACGTTTGAGCTTCTGCAAGAACCAATGAGGTTCGTTCTCATGTTACGCATCACGTTTGAGCTTCTGCAAGAACCAATGAGGTTCATTCTCGTGTTACGCATCACGTTTGAGCTTCTGCAAGAACCAATGAGGTTCATTCCCGTGTTACGCATCACGTTTGAGCTTCTGCAAGAACCAATGAGGTTCATTCTCGTGTTACGCATCACGTTTGAGCTTCTGCAAGAACCAATGAGGTTCGTTCTCGTGTTACGCATCACGTCTGAGCTTCTGCAAGAACCAATGAGGTTCGTTCTCGTGTTACGCATCACGTCTGAGCTTTAGCAAGAACCAATGAGGTTCATTCTCGTGTAACGCATCACGTTTGAGCTTCTGCAAGAACCAATGAGGTTTGTTCTCGTGTTACCCATCACGTTTGAGCTTCTGCAAGAACCAATGAGGTTCATTCCCGTGTTACGCATCACGTTTGAGCTTCTGCAAGAACCAATGTGGTTCGTTCTCGTGTTACGCATCACGTTTGATCTTCTGCAAGAACCAATGAGGTTCATTCTCGTGTTACGCATCACGTTTGATCTTCTGCAAGAACCAATGAGGTTCATTCTCGTGTAACGCATCACGTTTGAGCTTCTGCAAGAACCAATGAGGTTCATTCTCGTGTTACGCATCACGTTTGAGCTTCTGCAAGAACCAATGAGGTTCATTCTCGTGTAACGCATCACGTTTGAGCTTCTGCAAGAACCAATGAGGTTTGTTCTCGTGTTACCCATCACGTTTGAGCTTCTGCAAGAACCAATGAGGTTCATTCCCGTGTTACGCATCACGTTTGAGCTTCTGCAAGAACCAATGTGGTTCGTTCTCGTGTTACGCATCACGTTTGATCTTCTGCAAGAACCAATGAGGTTCATTCTCGTGTTACGCATCACGTTTGATCTTCTGCAAGAACCAATGAGGTTCATTCTCGTGTTACGCATCACGTTTGAGCTTCTGCAAGAACCAATGAGGTTCATTCTCGTGTTACGCATCACGTTTGAGCTTTAGCAAGAACCAATGAGGTTCATTCTCGTGTTACGCATCACGTTTGAGCTTCTACAAGAACCAATGAGGTTCATTCTCGTGTTATGCATCACGTTTGAGCTTCTGCAAGGTTTGTTCTCGCGCGCCAAGCAGCTTCGGTTGAGCTTCTGTTTATGTCCACTCATTAATGTTTATACGGTATGTGAATAATCATATCTCGTTCATCATTCCTCAAGTCTCTTCAAAATATTTAGACTAAACCGCTCAATTCAAATGGATTAGTTTTACAATCTCTTTATGAACTTTTTGAAGCTTATAAGTGGTAGTTGCATAGACTGTCAGTGGAGAGACAGAAATCTCTCAGATTTCATTACAAAGATCTTCATTTGTGTTCCGAAGATGAACAAAAACCTTATGGGTTTGGAACGACAAGAGGATAAGTAATTAATAAAAGAATTTTCATTTTAGGGCGAACTAACCCTTTAATACCACGACTTAAACCCAACAAAATATCAACGTCAGCTGTCGTCACTATTCCACGTCAATTTGACATTGGCATCACACCTATATTAAACCAAACATCAATGCCTTCACATCGGCCCACTGGACAGACAAACGCTCTATAACAGCACTCCCTCAACGCTGATGTATTATTTACCCGGCCAGAATGGTAGTATGAAGACGAAACATTAATTGTGCGCTTGTAGGGACACGTGTGTGGTGTTAAGAGCGATCGGACCGTGCTCTGCTGTGGGTAGCGGAGACGCTCACACACTCACACACACACACACACACACACACACAGCATGCTGACTGCAGCATGTTTATCTCTGCCCTGTGAGCTATCTTCATCAATTCTGCTGGCCCCAAGACGACGGCAGCCGCCTTATTCCCCATGCATCAAGAGCCAACCTGCCTCACCGCCAAGAGCAGCCGCAGATTTGTCAAAAGATGAGCAGCGCGAAGGAGAAAGAGAGAGAGAAAAAACTCTCAGGTGACAATAACGGCCGGCCAATATTTCATTAAAATGAAGTGCTCTGGCACAGTTTACACGGCGCGGCGAGTGAGCGAGCCAACGCGTGTAAAGCTCTTATCAGCTGGAGTTTTTCTCGCGCGGTGCGTGTGAAGAAGCGGGTCAGGGGACCGCGGGGCTCCCGAGGGCCTCATGGCCTGTCATTGATCAGTACAAAGCAATTCAGAGAGAAAAATCCACAGTTTTTTCAGCATAACAGGACGAACGGGCCATTCACCGTCTGTTGTTTCTTTGCGTTTTCCGTCAAGTTCTGTTCCATAACCTTGTGAGCGCATCATAGATGATCTCAAGCCAGATATGTGGATTTCACAGAGAACGCAATCCCAGAATGCATTGCTTTGGCCTTAGAGAGGAAATCTAATATGGAGTCATGCTGATTTTAAATAAATTTTATATAATGAAAAATATTGATAGAACCAAAATAGTTAGCTATAATAAATTTCATATTTATTCAAATTTCAAGTTTATATTAATATTTATTTTTTATATCTATTTTTTAAAACAATTTTATACTAAAATACACTGTAAACAAACATCGGATGAAATCAATTTGAATATTAATATAAAATATATTTAATAACGTTAATATTATATATTAATATAATACATGTATTTTATATTAATATTCACTTATAATATAAATATATAATATATAATACAATCAAATATATTTTATAGTAATGTTAAAATGAAAATGATAGCATAAAAATAAATTATGTATAAAAGGTGCCATACAAATATAATAATAATAATATTTACATTAATACATTAATGTAATCGTATTATACAATATCATTTGTATAATACGAAAGCGTATTGCATTCACTTGAGGGAAAAAATCTACTCTGTTTTTCTGAATTAACGAGATAATTATCTCAGAATTACGAGATAATTTTTCATGGAAAAAAGTTTTTGCTCTGTTTTTCTGAATTAATGACTTAATTATCTCAAAATTATGAGTAACTCATTAATTCATAAAAACAGAGTGAAAAAACTTTTTTTCAAGAAAAATGTATCTCATAATTCTGAGATATTAACTCGTTAATTCAGAAAAACACAGTAGATTTTTTTTCCTCAAGTGAATGCAATACGCTTCCATATTATACAAATAATAATACTTTTATATAATTTTATATTATTATTATATATTTTATTACATTAATGTATTAATATATAAAATAATAATTATGTATAAGGTGCCATACAATAATAATAATAATAGTAATAAATGAATGTTGTACAATATATTTATTATATTGATTTATTTATATTAATATTAGCACACTAATATAATATATTCAATTTTATATTAATACTAGACTATAATATAATACTTAAGTTGCAGTGATTATTTAAAATATTTATATATTATATATTAATATAATAAAATCTATTTTCTATTTTATTGTGTCAAATCCACACAATATTAGTGTGTGGACCTTCACTTGAGGACTGTAGTACGTGTGTGCCGTGTGGAGCGTCTGCCTATGTAGAGAGCTTCAGATCGCTTACTAATGAGGTTACATTTCATTTAAGATCTTGACTTAGAAGTTTGCACACTAGGTCGCGGTCCCTTACCGGAGAGCACGGCGACACAGGTCGCGGCCCGTCCAACTCTGTCTTGACCTTTGACCTCTTGTGGTTCAGGGGGTTTACCGTGCTGCTGACTGCAGAGTCTCCATTTGTGTTCTAAAGAAAGAGGGAAGAAAGAAGAGAAGTGAGCATCGAGACAGTAGGCGACTGAGTGCACGTGACATGTGAACGCAGTGTTTAGCAGCGCTCTCCTCGACCCCCAAGTGCTGACATGTGCGGTCTGGAACTGCTGTGTGTTTCTGACAGAAGAGCACCCACAGAGAAACTGCTTCATGTGTGTGTGTGTGTGTGTGTAGCTTCAGCTTCAGCTCTAATAATGATAATCAGGCTCTTTTCATTCATTTTTACATAAAATGTACAGTGAAATAATTATTGATGAATTAATTCCAAATTACAAGAATACTAATAGTTTATTATTATTATGGTTATAACAACACTACAATAAAATATAATCATTTATTGAAAAATATTTGTTATTATAAAGCATCTATTTATGTTATTATTGTTGTTTGTATACCACCATAAAACATATTATATATTATACAGTACATATACATATTCTTTTTATGCATGTGCTATACAGATACTACAACTACTACTAATACTAAATATTATTATACATATATTATGATGAAATATAATCATAGTTTATTGTGAAATTATTAATATTTGTATTAATTGTATTGAACCATTTATTGATACATTATTTTATATATAAAAGGTGCTATACAAATAATAATAATAATAGTTATATAATTGTAAAATTATAAATAATATATAACAATTGATTGTAAAATAATGTATTATTATTATTATTAATATTATTGTATGGCACAATTTATAGATAACTTATTTGTACATGTAAAAGGTGCCTGTACAAATAATAACAATATTAATAATACAAATGGCTATAAACAGTAGCACTAGTACTATAAATAATATTACAATAAAATATTTTTAACGTATTATTATTATTATTTGTATAGCAAAAATAAATTATGTATAAAAAGTGCCAAACAGTTTTAATAATAACAATAACAATAATAATAAATATTATTTTTATTAATATTAATAATAGTACTCTAAATAATATTATAATAAAATATTCGTTTTTAATGTATTATTATTATTTGAATAGATAAATATATATATAAATGAACGGTGCAATATAAATACAATAATATAATAATAATAATTTGTATAGCACTTTTTATACTTTAATCTTGATAAAAAGCATTCTAATAAACTCTCTAAAACGAGACTGAGTGTCGTTGTGTCGGTGTGTCAGTGATCAGGTGTGTTACCTTGCTGTCGATGTCACTGGCGGTGTGTGTGGGCAGGGTGGACAGGCTCAGTGGGATCCTGCTGGAGAACGCGGGTGACGACGGTATGAGCGGTGGAGTGTGTCCGAACGCACTGAGGCTTCGCTGCTGGGACAACAGCTGCTGATACGCCACCGGATTAATGGAGTGTGGGAACGGGAACGAAGGGCTGGAACAGAAGAGGAAGAGATGGCCATGTGCTGTATGTGACGATGACACACTCGTCATGAGATGTGGCTGTATTAAAGCGCACGACGAAGGAGATATCTTCAGGAGACTTTTAATAGAACAATCAGAAAAAACAAGGAAATCCTACACACTATCAATACTAGCAAACGATTATCAAAATTATCAAGTTGAGACCGAATGAGACCGAAACATTGCTAATAAAAATGTTATACTCGTTTGCAAGTGTTTATAGTGTACGAAATTTCCTTGGTTTTTTTCCGATTTTTGACCTGACTCATTTAGTATTTTCGATGGTGATTGCGAATTAATACAACAATCCAAACAAGAAACAGGCGAATCAACATGGAGAAAAATAGGCTACAACATACACATAATGTTAAAGGGTTAGTTCACCCAAAAATGTAAACTCTGTCAGTAATTACTCTCCCTCATGTTGTTCAACCCCGTAAGACTTTCGTTCATCTTCGGAACACAAATTAAGATATTTGTGATTAAAACTCCTCCATAGGCTTCTTAAAGGATCGAAACTGGCCGGCCCAAAAGTTATGAAAGACATCGTTAAAATAGTCCGAGTGACTACAGCGGCTCAACCTTAAGTTTATCAAGCGACGAGAATACTTTCTGTGCGCAAAAAACAAACAAAAATAACGACTTTATTCAACTATTCATTTCCTTCTCTGTGGGCCTCGAGTGAGTTCACGTAGTGTAACAGCGCAGCGCTTCTGGTGTACGTCACACGCAGGCTCACGATTGGCCGACGCTGGTCATGTGTGTGTGTGATGTGTGTGACGTACAACACAGAAGCGCTGCTATACAGAACTGGTCTGGTTGCTGCTGGAAGAGGTGTTAGTGAGGCCAGCAGGGGGCGCTCACCCTGTGGTCTGTGTGGGTCCTTATGCCCCAGTATAGTAATGGGGACACTATACTGTCAAAGAGCACCGTCCTTCGGATGAGATGTTAAACCGAGGTCCTGACTCTCTGTAGTCACAAAAAAATCCCAGGATGTCTTTCGAAAGAGTAGGGGTGTAACCCCGGCATCCTGGCCAAATTTGCCCAGTGGCCTCTGTCCATCATCATATATATATATATATATATATACCAATTGGCTTCATCACTCTGTGTCTTCTCCAGGTCAAGTCAAGTCATCTTCATTTATATAGCGCTTTTAACAATGGATTGTTTCAAAGCAGCTTTACAGAGATAAACATATAATTTAAGGTAACAGATTGTTTTGCACAACAGTAAGCTGGTGTGTGGTGGGCGTTCTGGCGCAATATGGCTGCCGTCGCATCATCCAGGTGGATGCTGCACATTGGTGGTGGTTGAGGAGAGTCCCCCTTCTATGTAAAGCGCTTTGAGTGCCGAGAAAAGCGCTATATAAATGTAAAATGTAATGAATTAAATCTGGCCTCAATCGGATCGATTAAGGTGTTTACATGAAGGCTTTTCAGTCCGATGGAGCCGTCAATCCGGTTACTAACGGATTATTTGTTTGCATGTAACCGTAGCCACTGATAGATTCATCCAGGTACCTGATTCCTCCGACAGACAGGTGTCCATACGAGCTGCTGGCGGCCGAGCTGGAGCGGGAGTTGTTGATGTAGGCCACCAGAGAGTTGGGTGATGTTCGGATCATGGTCTGCAGGTCGATGCTGGCGTCCGAGAGCGGAGAGATGGATAACGCTCGCTTTCGACTCAACCTGGGCGTCAGACGAGGGCTGGGAAACCGTGACACTGTGGAACATGCAAACACATAACATGCAATCAAACCTGTACTCTTTAAACACGTTTAATGTGCAATTTAATCAATGCAAATTATTACAAATCTGTATTTAACAAAATGTTTTTAAAGATGTGACAATGTCAGAAATGCACAAAATTTGGCACACGTGTACACCAGGGCGGTCTGAGTGCACACACCAAATTTAAGCAATTTCCACCAATAGGTGGCGCTATAACTTAAAATCTTAAAACTGTAACTGTGATGAAGTTTACCCCAAAATGTACCTCAAAAGCACACACTGCAACACCCATATGGCTTTATGCTGAAAGTTGCCAGCTGTCCCACATCTGTTTTGAACTAATGATTGTTGCTAATTGCAATATTTGTGATGCTCCAATGCTTATAAAGTTTCTGTACACTCGGGTACTTTGAGTTAATTGGGACTAAACGGCTTATAGCCAAGGAAAATGGTCTGTAGTTTTGATGCATGCATCTGAGAGCGGAGAGATGGACAGTGTAAAATTCTGTAATTTTTAGTAAAATTAATGTTACTTTCTAAATAAATGTTTATTGCGCAATTCATCAATGCTATTTTTTTCTTTTTTTATAATTATAATATTTTTTTTATCCATCAGGAAATCCATAATTCTGAATAGCATAGAAACTGTCCAGTCATTTCAGCAGATCCTCCCAGCATGACACCAGCAAAACACCAGTTCAAGTGATCAATACTTCAGTTTGATTCTCTTTCTCTCGCTCAGGAGAATCTCAGAGTGTCATTTCCAGTTTCGTTCACTGCTGAGCTATTTTAGGAACCTCACAAGCGTGTGTGTGAGTGTGTGTGTGTGAGTGTGGAGTACGACTGCATGATCGATGCTCTCACACACCCTCTGCGACACACGGCTCCGCAGGATAGAGCCGAACCCCATCAATAAGTGCTCAAGATTGATTCCTGGCCGTGGAAAACAGAATATACTGTACTTGGATAACGTGACTTCACTGGGAAACCGGATTCACTCCAGTATTACAAAGATAGTGAAGAAGTCACAACAAACTTTATGCAAAAAATATTTAAAATATAATATATAACATATTTATATTTTGTATTAAAACATTTTTGTATACAAATATTTAAAATATTACTTTAAATAATATATATTTTAAAAGAAATAACTTTTTCAAAATAATAAAAAATACTTAAATATATAAATATATATAAAAATATATAAATATAATACTTATAATATAATTTTAAAATAAAATATTTTATTTTAAAATAGTGTTTCTACAGCTACTTATGTTTTGGTAATACTGTATGTAAAAAAAAAAATACAAAGAAGAAAAATCAATTCAAAGTATTCTGAAAATTAGTTTAAAGTGTTTATTGTGTTAAAGGCTGATTTAGGAGTAGTGAAAAAAATAAACCGGTCAGGTAAAAACTGTCTTAATCGTCCCCATCTCAAACTCAGCGTGACCTCATTTTGATTTGATTTGGGATAATTAATCCTTCCCAATAAATTACCGTAATTACCCAGATAACAATCAAACGATTGCAGACTTGACTTTGTTTAATGTGGGTAATTTACAGAACCGATTCTGGCTCAAAAAGAAATGTGTGTGAATAATAAGTGTATGTTTGTGTGTCAATGGCTCATGATTGTCTTGGTAACATCAACAGGGATTCAAAAGACTTTCATTTAATATGTCTGCGCCAATAAACCGGATGCTTTATCATTAATGTAGTGATAACTTGTGTAGAGTATGTTTCAGACTAAAGACGCTATGAGCAGTTTGCTGTTTCAGTGGAGAGTTCCTGAGACAACTGCAGCTAACTCAACAGGTGCTAAGCATTAGACCCTGTGTGTGTGTGTGTGTGTGTATCCAGAGACTCTGGCAACCGGACGTCCATAATGATTTCATCACGAGCAGCGCCAACACAAGCAGGATTACACAAATCATTTATTTGTGTGTGTGTGTGTGGACTTGTTCCCTACAGACCACAGCGCTAATAAATAATCCCTCAGCTTTGTTGCAGTGAGGGTCATTACTCTTAGCATGAGCTAATGGTTTGCTGTCATGTTCAGGCGTTCGTTGGAGCTCCTAACACATCTTTAGTGCTAAGAGCCGCCTCAGGACCCAAATCCAGAGAGAACTGATGCTTAACATACAGTACAAAAGACAAAGAAAAACAAACCTAAAACTTACAACGTCAATGTCTTACAGGAATCTTTTGGAGCTACTGATCTATGACTGAAAGCAGACGTTGGGCCTGTGTATGTCTGCAGAACGCGTTCTGTGGTGGAATTTGCATGGTCTTAATGGCCTTACAAAGATGCCATGATCTTATGCTTTCACCTCAGCGGAAAAAAAAACTATTAACATGATCTCGCCACCCCTCAGAGGACAGAGCTTAACATGATGTCATAAAATGATGTTTTGATGCCATGCACTGTTTGTGTTTGCATGTAGCTAAATTCATATGAACAAATATGACTTATTGGATGTGACAATGTCAGAACTTCACAAAATGTGGTACACATGTACACCAGGACAATCTGAGATGACACACCAAATTTCAGCAATTTCCACCAATAGGTGGCGCTATAACAAAAAAAAAAAAACTCAAAACTGTACCTGTGATCACCTTTGCACCAAAATGTACCACAAAAACAAGTCTACAAGCAACATCCATATGACTTTATGCTGAATGTTGGCAATTGTGGTAATTTTCTCTACATTTCCAATATGTTTGGAGTTAATGATTGCTACTAACTGCAACATTTTTGATTGTTACAGTAACTGGTCCATTGTTTATAGAGTTGCTGTACCTCAGGGTACTTTGGGTTAATCGTGACTAAACGGCATATAGCCAAAGAAAATGTGTTTTTAAACTCTGAAGTTTCTTTACAACTTTCTAACTGGCTTTGCTTGACTTATCATATCTCTCATTCTCTTTCTATCTGTCTTTGTAACTGACTCATGCTGTTTCCCGTCAAAGCGTGGGACACGCTCCACTGTCAGCATCCAAACACATCTGCGTAAAAGCTGTCGGGAAGCATCAGCTGCTCCGGACGGGACACAGATCAAAGCCAGACGGAGTTAGCCCAGCTAAATGAGCTATTCATTCATGTTGCTTTAGCAAAGCCCGAGATCTGTGCGCACACACACACCCGATACGCCATGCTAAAGAGGGAGAGCGAACGGACAGTGTTTGTTTTTCAACTCTGATTGTTTGAAGGAGACGCAAGAGCAAATGTTTGCTCTATGGAGAGGAAGAGGCCTACTGTATATCACCATGTGTTTGTTTGAAATAACACCTCGTCTCTCTCTGGACTATTACTCACACAAGTCTCGTCATGGTATTTTTCCTATGACTGATTCGGAGAACAGCAAATGGGTTAAATACAGAGGAGAAAGTCAAATAAACGCTACATAATCCATCTGTTAATAATGTGATGCTTCAGTTACTCTGATTCAGATCCAAAAAAAATTCTAAAAGCAATAAATCAATATTAATGATATAGCTTGACAAATGTTCTTTTCAAAACCCGGTGTAAAGTGATGAGTTCAGTCCACACACACACTGAACATGAAACTGCTGCATGACACGGCATAATAACATACATTCAAAACATATCTGTTGTTTAATGTATAGATAATGAGGAGCCAGATTTTGGACCAATGAGATGTTACAGTGGGCGGAGCGAGGCAATCAACTAAATGCCCTGTTGCTCATCACTTGGTTAGTTAAGGCGTAAAACACTTTTTATCTTGATGACCTATCATGGACTTTAATAGCTAATTTTACTAAACAAGCAGATATGGATCATTTGGATCGCTCTATTGTCCAAACTTAGGAAGCTCTGGATGACAGAATGGAGAACGAACATAAACATCACCAGTGTGAAGCTTCCCGCCAGTGTTTAGAGAGGCGGCTGCGAGCGGATGCTGAACATGAGGGAGTTTATTTATTTTACTGTCTGCTGGTGTAAGAATCGAAGAGAAATGGGTGTTTATAAAGTCCTTTGAAGCCACACATAAGTATTACCCTGGATCTAAATGTGAAACAAATATTATGTTTAAATTCTTAACACAGTTAAACAGATATGACTGTAACTCACCATCGACCGGGGTGAAGTATTCGGGCAGATGAGCCGCCCCGGCTCCCTGCATCAGTAACTCTCCGTACGGGTTCCTGTGGCCCGTCATCAGGTGGTAATAGTCGGCTGGGGTGGCGCCAGGGGGCGGAGGGGGCAGACCGAACAACCCTCGTTCCTTCAGGTGCTCGTGAGCCACTGCCAGAGAGAAGACACAGTTATATATAAGAGTCATATATTCACGGAAACAGGATTTTACTGAAAAATATCTCCATGATTATCACAACTATGAGCTCATTAGCATACGACCTGCCCACATTTGTATTACATCATGATGAAAAAAAAAAAAAACAGTGTGAATTATATGTTGAATTCGCTTTTATTTTTATATTTTCAGTTTTAATTTGACAGTTTTTGTAATTTTGCATGTTTTTTGCCATTTTTATTAGTTTTTGTTTAGATTTAGTAATTTTAGAACCTCACTATTTCACATTATATTTCAGTTAGTTGCTAAGACATCATTTAAAATTTTCGTTTACATACACTTTTCATCTAATATTTATATTTTCAGCCTCATTTCAATTAACAAAAATGTTTTTTTAATAGCTTTAGTTAACAATAGAGTGCATTAGTGGCCGCCGCCTTTTTCAGTGGTGCTGGTTCTGGAAGTATTTTTTCCATTAATTTTTTCGATAGGGATTTCAAAAAACAGCGTTTGTTAAAGCATTATAACCCATGAACTGAACCAATCAGCTACAAGGTGAATCACAACACTACAAACTTTGATTTAAAGCAAAAAAAGGTTTTAAAAATCAGATAAAAATACAAAGATAAAGACTTAACAGCTTTAGTGAGGGATACAACTACAATCCCATGAAGCATTGCGAACAGCATAATCAAATTAAAAACAATGGAGAAATAAACAAATACTCAATGTTGAAAATGTTGATTTTTTTTATGTTTATTGCAAAATATGCAATATATATATATATTTTGAGAGCATACAGGTTTGTGGGCTTGAACCAAATACCATCGATTAACAACCTCACAGCTCCCAGTAAAGCTGGTTTACAAGTTTCCCTATGGAGAAAATGAATGGACTTTTTATTTCCGGAGCCCGACTGTTGCACTCTATAACAATACTGACGTATCGTGGTTAGCCAATCAGAACAGAATTAAATTTGCATATAAATATATGAAAATCAAGATGCAATAAACCTTAACTAACATTATAAGTAAAGCTTTACTAGCTCAAGGGATCTACAGTAAGAGGAGGGTTGACATCTGCACATAGTAAACTTCTTTTAAAAGTGTCAGCAACAATCAGAGAGTGAGTTTTACATGTTTAATGCTAAAGAATAGATCAGGACAGAAATATGGTGTGGAAACGCAGACGTGAATGCTGGTATAACTGTATTGTGATTAAACAGACAACAAAACCATTCCTTATTAAAACATGACAAAAAAAAACAAAAATATATGTATCTGTCTCTCCTTTATTATAGAAATAAATCTCTGCCAAAGAACACAATCAAAAAGTGTCTTGGATTCTATTCCAAAGGCTTTAATGTCTATATATTCCAACTTGAAAAATAAATACGGCCTTAAAACACGAGCCAACACTAACGTCAGGCCTGTGTTTGAGCGCTGAGGTCTGTGTGTGCTGGGCTGAAACTGGTCCGACGTGTCTGGAAACCATTCAAGGCCACATGTACCCATCCACACTCGCTTCGGCTCAAATAGCCCCATTTCTCTTTCTCGCCGCTCTTTTATGCCTTTATCGCTGTTGGGATCTCCTGCGTGCTGCTTATTTAAGTTTAAAGGTGCAAACACATTACTGCTGACAGACTGTGAACCGTGATTTATATGTCACTCGATCGGCTCGCCGCGACCTGTAATTGTAATTCAGCTCTGAAGAAAGAGGTCTGTCGTCGGGTTCGGCCCAGCATTGGGGAATTCTGCCTTGTCGTTTTTCTCGTGTTAATTTCCAGAACGTCCCCCGAAGGGCAAATCGCAGGATGGGGAAAGTTTCACATGTTTGACAATTTGCATGTGCCCAAAACCCAAACACACACACACACATACCTCAGACATGATTGTGAGCGGCATTCAAAACGGTAATAATTAAAAGTGAAGTTTTGAAATGCTGAATTGAGGATCTAATAACGCAGATCTGTTTCAGACTAACTACACCAAACCTGCCATTGCTGAGTGTTAGTGTTGATCAGCAGCCAGAATTGGGGAGTAACTAACTAAAATTATTATATAAATTATTAAAAACGAGATAATGTACAGTCAGGCGGTCATTATCGCAAAATAAACCCTCTTGGGCTTCGTGTTACACTGTATTTTGTGATACTATTCAAAATGTTGGGGTTGTTTTAAAAAAAAGTCTGTTCTGCTCAAAGAGGAATGCGTTTATTTGATCAAAAATACAGGGGAAAATGTAATATATTTTTTCAATTTAAAATATCTGCTTTCTATGTGAATATATTGTAAAATGTAATTTATTCCTGTGATCAAAGCTGTATTTTCAGCATCATTACTCCAGTCTTCAGTGTCACGTGATCCTTCAGAAATCACTCTAATATGATGATTTGATGCTCTGATTATTATCTGATTATTATCGGATTTTAAGGATGAATAGAAAAAAAGTTCAAAAGAACGGTATTTATTTGAAATAGTAACATTAAAAACATCTTTACTGTCACTTTTGATCATTTTAATACAATAATTAATTTCTCAACTGACCCCAAACCTGTCAATCGCAAATAAAGAAATTAAAATTCCACTGTTTACTGATGCATTTAAATGTAAGTTAAAGTTTGAGTGCATGTGTTTGTGTTTGGGTCGCCCCTCACCGTCAGCAGGGCTCAGTCCTCGGGCCGCTGAGATCATGGACAGGGTGGGACTGGCGTGTGCCGAGCGCAGGTAATGCTCCATGTGTGGAGACACGTATGAGTGCGGAGGGAGGAAGGACTCGCCGGCGCCCCCTGGAGACAGTCGGATCAGGGAGATGTCGGAGATCACCGGGCTGCCCGCTAACCCTGGAGGCCTGGGGAGAGAAACACTGCTTTTAAACAGAACATTAACAGCAAGACAATCACAGATAATCACTGTTTCTCTGCACCTTTCCTCAAATGATGGTCAAAACAAACTCCTCTTCTCTTTGCGATTTTTCTGATACAGTATTGTGATTATGATTTAAAATGCCATTTTAAAAATTGCAGGTTTGCTGTGCTTGTTTGTAGGGCTGCAAAATTTGGTCAACATTTTGTGATTATCTATCAATATAATAAAATAATACTAATACTAATAAATACTATTATTATTACTGTAATAGTTTCATTGTATAGTATGTGTATGTAAATGTAACTGTGTAGTATAGTGTATTCTATAGTATAAAATCATATAAAAATGACTAAAAACAAGAAATATTACAGTGAAAATGTATATTTAAGAAAAATAATGTAAAATATAATAATATACATTTACATTACTTACAACTGTGCAATTACAATACTATTATTTATGATATTGTTGTTATTATTACTAAATAAACAAAAATTACAAAAAACTAAAGAAATATTACAAGAAATATTTCACAGTAAAATAAAAAAATTGTATTTTAGAAAAAAAATTGAATAACAAAATATGTTTTACATTACAACTGTAAAATCACAGTACTAATTATTACTAAATAACAATATAAAATCACTAAATAAAAACAAAATAAGAAATACTACTAAATGTAATACATTTTTACTGTAAAATAAACTAAAAAATGTTACATTACAATTGTAAAATTACAATACTAATATTTATGTTATTGTTTTTTTTATTACTTAATAAACATAGAAAAATTCCTAAAAACAAAATAAGAAACATATCTAGAAATATTTCGCAGTAAAAGAAAGAGTATTTAAGAAAGATAACAGAATAATAATTTTGTCAAATTAACTCTAAAATACTAATATTTAAGGCTTATTTTCTTCATCAAAACATCAATTATTTTTTAACCCTTAAAGCTCCTCTTCTGTTGATACGCACTTCTCATTACAAGTTTGGGACGATGGTTGGCACATGTTGTGCTTTCAAACGCACGTATAGTTTCCAATAGCCACATCACGACTGGTTTTATTCGGATTAACGGCACAGCCCGAGTTGGCAAACATTCGCTGGAGAACCATGAACCTTCAAGATCATTCACAGGCGTTTGCTGAAAATCTCCCTACTGTATTCCCTCAGCGGCTCTCGCTCTTTAAAACGGGTTTGTTTGTCCCTGTCAGCAGTCTGAAAACATTTTCGACACACTGATCAAATGACTCAATGTTTGACACGAGTCCCTCGTTCATGGGTTTCATAGTTATGAAAGTTTGCCATAACTAATATTCGTGAGGTTTGGCGCTGGGCGCAGAGAGGCATTAGAGCGTGAGCTCGTCTGAGGTGTGATGGGAACAACGCCAAACTCTCTAACACAAACCAGACCGCTCTCAATCTACGGCTGCCCTTTCATTTCCCCTCGTTTCCATCCCTCCATCAAGGAAACGTCTGCGCTGTAGTTAAGGATCATTTCTCTTGTTTTATTCGGCAGCCACATTTCTCTCGAGACTTTCTGATGATTCCCAGACGGGACAATATGAGTTTTGTTGAAAAGTCCCACCCAATTTCGACCTCATGCACTGTAAAATATATATATTTTTTGTTTAAACTTAAGTGTTTAAAAGTGTACATTTTTAAGTTTAGTCAACTTGAAATATGAAGTTGTACTGTGAATTTTTTTATACAGAGTGCCTCAGAATGACAATGACATTAAAAAAAATCTGATCACAGAGTTTGTTTATATCTATATACAGGTGAAACTCGAAAAATTAGAATATCGTGCAAAAGTTCATTCAGTAATTCAACTTAAAATGTAAAACTAATATATTATATAGACTCATTACATGCAAAGTGAGATATTTCAAGCCTTTATTTGTGATAATTTTGATGATTATGGCTTACAGCTTATGAAAACCCCAAATTCAAAATTAGAATATTGTGAAAAGGTTTTCATAAGTAAGCCAAAATCATCAAAATTATAACAAATAAAGGCTTGAAATATCTCACTTTGCATGTAATGAGTCTATTAGTTTTACATTTTAAGTTGAATTACTGAATGAACTTTTGCACGATATTATAATTTTTCGAGTTGCACCTATATATATATATATATATATATATGTTAACTTTAAATTTTTTTTTTAACTTTTAAAAATGTTCTCCTAAAATGCCCTAGAAGCAGCAAACAGACACAGATCCGTCATGGTCAATACTTGTCACTGTACACTGTGATAAATTAGTGTTGAACTTAAAAAGTAAGTTACCTGGTTGTTCATTGAAATAATTTTTTTGAGTTAATACAATGAAAGACATTGATTTAATAAATGCAAACTCACATTTTTATGTTATCTGATCTACATTAATTATCTAAGTTGATTTGACAAAAGAAAAAAGTTGCGATAACAAATCATGATTTTTTTTTACAAAATGAATTTCAGATCAGAAATGTTCATTTTGAGATTTCGGACGTTTGATTTAAGACTTTGCACTTATTCTCTATAATTTAATCTCATTGGTGTCTATAGGAGAAACTAAAGAGGTATTTGAATTTTTAAACCTAATTAAATCGCTCCATCTGGCAATATCTGATTAGCAAATTACTGATGTTTTCCACCCAGTTTTAATGACTGGAAAATAAACACAGAAATTATGGTTTTAATAGTTTCTCCATGATGCAACAGAGCAAACGAAGTGTTTCGACTACAGTAAGATCCTCTCATTTAAATATTGTGAGGCTAGTAAAAGTGGTTCTCAAGATAAGGCTGAAAAAAACAAAAAGCACAGGCATGTATTTCAGACACATGCATACTTAATAACGGCCTCTCTCTTTGGAGATCAGATGGACTGTATGTAAAACATTCTCAGTTTCAAACAAAAAGAGAGCACACAGCCCGGGCGGCACGTAAATAAGTAATGTAATATTCAAATTTAAAATGCTTAGCCTGTGGAGTGATTCTCATGTTCATGGCCTAGTCCGCACCAGGGGATTGTGGGACGGCAAGCTGCCTCTTTCACACCTTTACCCTCCTAAAGAGACAGACGCTCTCCGAGTCGGGGCTCAAGGCTCCCAGAATGCACCGGGGTAACGCCCGTGATGGACGATAGAGCCAGAATCCAGTAAATCTCAGCGGCCAAACGCTGCGGGATCCAACGGGACACTCAAAGTCCCTGGCTGAACCCGAAATCAGTCACTCGATCGTGATCAGGAGGGAATCTGATCACTAATATAATAATAAAAGAGAATAAAAAAGTTCATGATAATAAAAACTTCCCACAAAAACAAAACAAATATGAAGAATATTATTTTGGCTTTAAAGTATTATTTTTTAATCATATATATATATATATATATATATATATATATATATATTAATAAATTCAGATAAAATGTATGATCAAAAAAATATTATACAAAGACACTTTATACAAGATTTTTTTACTATTAAAATAAAAGAGTGAAAAGTTCATTATAATTAAACTCCCCACAAAAACAAACAAATTTGAAGCATATTTTTAAACTATTTTTTTTATAATAAATTTGATCAGAATTTAAAATAATAGGCTAATAAAAAGTTTAGTATACACAAAAACAAAATATGATATATGATATTTTAAAATATATTTCTATTAATAAAAAAATAAAAGGTAAAAATTAGTTGCACATTTTAGAAATATTTTAATACTTATTTTGTATTTTATTTTGATTAAAAATGTAATTCTGACAACACTACAGTAAATAAACTAAATGAAAGTGCACTAAATAAGGAATAGTGAGTGATTTGGACCGGCATAATAACGACGGTCCATTTATTCGGTGATTTGATTAGCACCTTCGAATAAAACTGTTATTTTCCTGTCATAACAGTGAGAAAGCGCAATCACAGCACATAAATACACACTCATTTCCTCTATTAATCCGCCATAATATTGTCTTCAATAATACAAAGCTCCCTGGAGTCCTGTATGTGCCGCTGTGGATGGCTGACCGCTGCCTGTTGTTCAGAGGCGAGAGCAGTTTTCGACTCCCGTGACGAGGGCATTGTTCTGCTAAACAGCAGATGGTCGAGCACCTGTGTTCGGTGTGTGCCAGGCGGTCAGGTGCCCACGTGTTGGCATTATCTGGGCACTTTAGGTGATGGAGACGTGTGTTTGCTTTAAACCCCATTCACATGCGCCGCTGGAGTCGAATAGAATAGAATAGAATAGAATATACTTTATTGTCCCCTAGGGGAAATTTGTCGTGGACTCAAGTGCGTACTAGTGCATAGTATTAGCTGCCCTTACAGACAATACATACACAGCTAAAGACGTACACACAGGCTACATAAACACTCATGACACATCCAATAAAAGATTAAACAAATAAAATGAAAACAAATTACAACAAGCAGAACACCAAGTTATTGCACACTTCCCAAACCTCAGCGTACAAGTCTATTTAAAATTTTGATTTAAAGGGATACTCCACTTTTTTTGGAAATAGGCTCATTTTACAACTCCCCCAGAGTTAAACTGTTGAGTTTTACCGTTTTTGAATCCATTCAGCCGATCTCCGGTTCTGGCGGTACCACTTTTAGCATAGCTTAGCATACCTACATCACTGAAGTGGACAAGACCATTAGCATTTCTAAAAATAAAATAACCAAAGAGTTTCGATATTTTTCCTATTTAAAACTTGACTCTTCTGTAGTTACATCGTGCACTAAGACCGACGGAAAATGTAAAGTTGCGATTTTCTAGGCTGATATGGCTAGGAACTATACTCTCATTCCTGCGTAATAATCAAGAAACTTTACTGCCGTACCATGAGAGCAGCAGGCGTAATGATATGACGCAGCGCCTGAAAATAGTTCCGTTGTGTTGACGGAAGGTAGCCTATTTTCAGGCGCTGCGTCATATCATTACGCCTGCTGCTCTCATGGTACGGCAGTGAAGTTTCTTGATTATTACGCAGGAATGAGAGTATAGTTCCTAGCCATATCAGCCTAGAAAATCGCAACTTTACATTTTCCGTCGGTCTTAGTGCACGATGTAACTACAGAAGAGTCAAGTTTTAAATAGGAAAAATATCGAAACTCTTTGGTCATTTTTTTTTTTTAGAAATGCTAATGGTCTTGTCCACTTCAATGATGTATGCTAAGCTATGCTAAAAGTGGTACCGCCAGAACCGGAGATCGGCTGAATGGATTCAAAAACGGTAAAACTCAACAGTTTAACTCTGGGGGAGTTGTAAAATGAGCCTATTTTCAAAAAAAGTGGAGTATCCCTTTAAAGAGTATTTAAAACGGTTCAGTTTAGTTTTGGGGATTCTGTACCGTCTGCCAGAAGGCAAGAGCTCATATTCTGTCTGAAGGATGTGGGACGGGTCCAACAGTACTCTCCTCAGTACAGTACAGACTGCTCATAGAAAGCACATCACACACACATCCACACATGGAAACTCTATAACATCTCAAATGCTTCTGCAGATTCAATGACAAACGCTGCGACAAAAGACCCCAGAAATCTCACGTCTCCTCTCGAGTTTCAGAACAATAATGTCTCAAAAAGTGCTCTGATTAAACTCTGCAATTCAACTCAAATTATCAAATGATCTGTGCAGCTCCACATTCAGTTTATAGATCTATACTCTTGCTGTATGACAACTATTGACTCATATATACATATATACTGTATATATATCCAGTGTAAATATATATAATATTAAATGTATCTAAATTTCAATGTATATGTCCACACGTTTGTGTACACATCTGAAATCAACTGAACATTGATGTGTGTGTGTGTGTGTGTGTGTGTGTGAGAGAGAAAGAGAGAGAGAGAGAGAGAGAGAGAGAGAGAGAGAGAGAGAGAGAGAGAGAGAGAGAGAGAGAGAGAGAGAGAGAGTGGGAGTGTGTTTGAGTGTGTGTGTGTGTGTGTGTGTGTCGCGTGAGTGTGTGTGTGTGTGAGAGAGAGAGAGAGAGAGAGAGAGAGAGAGAGAGAGTGTGTGTGTGAGTGTGTTTGAGTGTGTGTGTGTGTGTGTGTGTGTGTGAGAGAGAGAGAGAGAGAGAGAGAGAGTGTGTGTGTGAGTGTGTTTGAGTGTGTGTGTGTGTGTGTGTGTGAGAGAGAGAGAGTGTGAGTGTGTTTGAGTGTGTGTGTGTGTGTGAGAGAGAGTGTGTTTGAGAGTGTGAGTGTGTGTGTGTGTGTGTGTGTGTGTGTGTGTGTGTGTGTGTGTGTGCGGTGTTGGTGATGAATTGCTCTATGACAGGAACTCGTCTCTACCTGGGGGCTGATCCTCTGATTTAGATAAATCACATTTCTGCCTGAGACCCATAGAGTGCACACACACACTACTGTAGTAAACACACACACACACACACACACACACACACGGACAGTCCCCAAACTCTTACAGAACAAACAATACTTTCACACTTCCTCACTAATACACAAGCAGAGGACACCGACCTACATATAACGCTGCTCTATATGAGTGGTGTTTCGTGTCACACTGATTTCACTCTCCTCAATAGTTTCACTGGTCAGATTCTGGACTATGAACAGACGTGACATTCAGAGATCTGAGTATAGTACAGGTGTGCTCAGGTCGAGTGTCTGACTCTCTTTTAAAGGTTCGATAACACAATTTCTTCCTCAGAACGACGTGCTCTTCGTACCAGTCTGAGGATTTGTAAACAACTTTCTTTCTTGGCGGCTCCTCATGGTCCAACCTCACGTCTACAAGCTTTCAGTCGATTACCACAGAAAACAGCTTCAACTCGTCCTTCACTTTGTAGGAAAAAAGGGGGTATTAAGTTAGAAATCTCAGAGTTTAAACAGCATTTAAAACCCTGTGGAATCCTGTTTATTTTTATTTATTTTTATTTTTTCACAAATTTAGCTTTCATATATTAAACTATGAATTAAATTCTAATAATAAAAAATAATGTCTAATCAATTAAATTCATGTAAAGTTAACAATTTAATAAAATTGTAGTGCCTTATGATCACGACCCTTTAAAAATAATTGGTAACACTTTAGTTTAGGGTTGAATTATCACTAGTTGCTCATTAGCATGCATATTACTAGGATATTGGCTGTTTATTAAAGCACATATTAATGCCTTATTCTGCATGATCATATTATATATCCTTAATCCTATTAATCCTATAATACATAAACTTAACCACTACCTTACTAACTATTAATAAGCATTAATTAGGAGTTTATTGAGGCAAAAGTCAAAGTTAATAGATAGTTAATAATGAGAATTGGACCCTAATCTAAAGTGTGACCAAATAATGTTTAATAAACTGTATTATTATTATTATGACTTTGAGTACATACTGTGCAATAGTAATATATTCCTGTCGTAATTTCTTCAAGCCTTTATTTAAACTTTTATTTTGGTGAGTTGTAGTGAACAAGCCCTACTTTTGATTTGTTGGTTCAACATTACGTGACGTTCCGCATTATACATTAAAATTCAGTTTTTATGACTTGATTATGTCCACGTCGCAGAACTTTGTAAGTGCGGATAAAATGTAACAATAATAGTGCTTTATGAAAAAAAAAAAAGAGAAGTTTCAGGGTTTCATGACCCTTTAAAAATAATGGGTTTGAATTATCACTAGTTGCTCATTAGCATGCATAGTACTAGGATATTGGCTGTTTATTAAAGAACATATTAATGCCTTATTATGCATGATCATATTATATATCCCTTAATCCTATAATACATAAACTTAACCACTACCTTTCTAACTATTAATAAGCATTAATTAGGAGTTTATTGAGGCAAAAGTCATAGTTAATAGATAGTTAATAATGAGAATTCATTATTCTGTCGCAGAACTTTGTAAGTGCATAACTGTTTACAGGTTTCCTGATCGTTTTTCTACTAAGGACAAGTAGACATTATTTTCTGTGTTAATCTACACTAAACAACAGACGTGAAATATTCCCTATTTCCCTCACAGCCAAAAGCGTTTGTTTTTTCAGCAGTGGAAGTCTTTCTCCAGGCCTGTCGTCTCGCTGGAAGCTTTCTGACACTCGGCTGGACGGGAAGAGACGCTGACAAGTGGGAGGTTCGTTCGGAAGTTCGTTCCTCCGCCTGGGAGAATTCCCACGGCGCTCCCGTCCGCTACACAGATGAATCGCACCGTCCCTTGTCATTTCAGCCAGCTCTGGGAAAAAAAGCCAGCTTTTCTCCACCTCGCTTTGTCAAACAGAGGAAAAAAATGAAGAACGAAAGCAAGATATCCATAGGGGAAGCTTCCTACTGCCGCTCCGCTGACAGCTCTGACAAAATAACCAGCACCCTCATTATTTTATATGCAAACAATGATAAAACGAACTGTATGGAGATGTCATGTTAGACAATCAGCTCGGAGACCCTTGACATGCCGCCCGGCGACTGTAACAAAGTGTCTCGGCTTGCCACGGGCGACACCGCGCTTAATTTGCTGCACAATGTCCCTGTAATTAGATGAATTTGGCTCAGGCAGAGGAAAAGACAGCCAGATCAAGGTCTTGATGAATTAGGGGTCCACTGTCAAGATCAAATCACATTAATCAAGGCGAGCGAGTGTTGAGACAGCTAGTCTCCCCCCAACGCGGCTCTATGTGTGATGAATAGGCTAGCTGCTAGCGGCCCGACCGAATGTATCACCATCAAAATCTGTGAATTTAAATGTAACAGCGCTACTTCGAGAATTCTATCGATTTATTCTGCTCTTTTAAGATAAACCTTCCTTCGAGCCTCAAGACCCCGTTTCAAAAAAGACGAGGAGGGGAGAAAAAAAACCTCCAAGGTGTTGTATTTAAGGAAAAACAACAAAGTGTAACTTCAAAAACTAGCGCGGCCCACTTTATGTTCTGATTCTACAATACCGCCGCCTGGAAAATTGGAAAATTCACGTGGGACGCATGAAGCTCTGAAGGTCTAGAGGTTAACCTACATTACTGCAGCGGCTCGACACACCTGAACTAGTGCATGCTGGGAAAAACAAGACCTCTGGGCTGGACGGCTGTAGAAATAAAGCACGGAAGATTTCTGTTATGGGGGAGCGTAAACTAAAACTCACAGACCTCTGGAATATCTCAACTGTTTCTCCTGGACAGCAAAGAAACCAAATGCTAAAGTCTCTTGATACTTAGATGTGTCTCCTTTCAGACGAGATCTCAACAATGTGCTCAGCTTTTCCAAGACAGCAAAGTCTGCAAAGGTCCCCAGAATGAACTCAATAAGATCTCATCAATATCTCCCAAGATCAAGTTGAAGTTCAAGTTGCTTTATTGTCATTCCAACCATATATCAATAGTGTACAGCATAATGGAATTGCGTTTCTCCAAGTCCAAATGTGCAAATTAAGTACAAGCATAAATAAGACAACAACATACGGGTCAATACAAGCAGGACAACAACAGGTGGACGTAACATACACTATAGATGAAACAAATGACAAATCAACATATAAGACATTCAAAAGTAAATACTGAAAATATACAAAAATGATATAAATACTATACACACAGTGGGTATAGTATTGCACATAGTGACCTTTGAATAGAAATATCTGAGCAAACTTGATACCTAAACGAAACAAAACCGAAAACCTAATAAAGTGTCCTGATTTTCACGTTTTCCCCCAGTAATCTCACATGTAGAGTTTCAGCAAAGACCTAATCAATGTGCTCAGCCTTTTGCACCAAAGACTGTTTAAAAGTCTGAGATCTCAATATGAGCTCAAACCTTTCTCATCATATTCTTCCAAGATCAAATTATCTGATCTGAAACAAAACTAAAAACTTGATGTGTCCTGATTCTCACGTTTCTCCCAAGTAATTCCACGTGTCTCCTCTAGAGTTTGTCACCAAAAGTCTTAATATGAACTCAATTTCTAATCAAATCCTCCCAATGTCAAATGATCTAAGATGACAAAATGGATACTTAAAAACAAAGCTAAGAAATCACGTCATAATGCGACAGGAAGCTTGTGCTCGTGAACGCACTCAGGACTGTTTGCTGAGGTTGTGGATTACAGGTAATGTTTGGTTTCTTGTACAAGACCGATCGTTTCGCTTCATAAGACCTCAATGTATCGTCAGGAGTTTTTTTTTTACCGTATAGTATGTTTTTTTGACGGTAGCCGTTGACATGCATTTTATGAATCATCAAGCACTTTTTTTTTTACTGTTCTACAAAAAGACACATACATCTTTGATGGCCTGGCGTATTACACTTGCCTCGTTTACAAAATAAAATGCTCCGAACTAACATATAGTCCTCTAAAGTGATTCGGGACGCTATTAAAATAAACCATCCATGTTTCCAATGCTCGGATCCTTATGAAATCTGTACAGAAACGTAAACAAGGTGTTTAAACTGGACGTGTCAAAGTAAACGTTCTTTCACTCTTCCATTTGTCCTGTTGTTGGCAGACTCAAGTGAGTGGAGTCTGTCAGAAACTGAAAATACATCTGTATACTGTATCTGTATAGACAGCGTCAGTCATTATAATCTGAACACACATCTGTATACTGTATCAGTGTAGACAGCGTCAGTCATTATAATCTGAACACACATCTGTATACTGTATCAGTGTATCAGCGTCAGTCATTATAATCTGAACACACATCTGTATACTGTATCAGTGTATCAGCGTCAGTCATTTTAATCTGAACACACATCTGTATACTGTATCAGTGTATCAGTGTCAGTCATTATAATCTGAACACACATCTGTATACTGTATCAGTGTAGACAGCGTCAGTCATTATAATCTGAACACATCTGTATACTGTATCAGTGTAGACAGCATCAGTCATTATAATCTGAACACACATCTGTATACTGTATCAGTGTAGACAGCGTCAGTCATTATAATCTGAACACACATCTGTATACTGTATCAGTGTAGACAGCATCAGTCATTATAATCTGAACACACATCTGTATACTGTATCAGTGTATCAGCGTCAGTCATTATAATCTGAACACACATCTGTATACTGTATCAGTGTAGACAGCGTCAGTCATTATAATCTGAACACACATCTGTATACTGTATCAGCGTCAGTCATTATAATCTGAACACACATCTGTATACTGTATCAGTGTAGACAGCGTCAGTCATTATAATCTGAACACACATCTGTATATACTGTATCAGTGTAGACAGCGTCAGTCATTATAATCTGAACACACATCTGTATACTGTATCAGTGTAGACAGCGTCAGTCATTATAATCTGAACACACATCTGTATACTGTATCAGTGTATCAGCGTCAGTCATTATAATCTGAACACACATCTGTATACTGCATCAGTGTAGACAGCGTCAGTCATTATAATCTGAACACACATCTGTATACTGTATCAGTGTAGACAGCGTCAGTCATTATAATCTGAACACACATCTGTATACTGTATCAGTGTATCAGCGTCAGTCATTATAATCTGAACAAACATCTGTATACTGTATCAGTGTATCAGCGTCAGTCATTATAATCTGAACACACATCTGTATACTGTATCAGTGTAGACAGTGTCAGTCATTATAATCTGAACACACATCTGTATACTGTATCAGTGTAGACAGCGTCAGTCATTATAATCTGAACACACATCTGTATACTGTATCAGTGTATCAGTGTCAGTCATTATAATCTGAACACACATCTGTATACTGTATCAGTGTATCAGCGTCAGTCATTATAATCTGAACACACATCTGTATACTGTATCAGTGTAGACAGCGTCAGTCATTATAATCTGAACACACATCTGTATACTGTATCAGTGTATCAGGGTCAGTCATTATAATCTGAACACACATCTGTATACTGTATCAGTGTAGACAGCGTCAGTCATTATAATCTGAACACACATCTGTATACTGTATCAGTGTATCAGGGTCAGTCATTATAATCTGAACACACATCTGTATACTGTATCAGTGTAGACAGCGTCAGTCATTATAATCTGAACACACATCTGTATACTGTATCAGTGTATCAGGGTCAGTCATTATAAACTGAACACAAATCTGTATACTGTATCAGTGTATCAGGGTCAGTCATTATAATCTGAACACACATCTGTATACTGTATCAGTGTAGACAGCGTCAGTCATTATAATCTGAACACACATCTGTATACTGTATCAGTGTAGACAGAGTCAGTCATTATAATCTGAACACACATCTTTATACTGTATCAGTGTATCAGGGTCAGTCATTATAATCTGAACACACATCTGTATACTGTATCAGGTTATCAGGGTCAGTTCATTATAATCTGAACACACATCTGTATACTGTATCAGTGTATCAGCGTCAGTCATTATAATCTGAACACACATCTGTATACTGTATCAGTGTAGACAGCGTCAGTCATTATAATCTGAACACACATCTGTATACTGTATCAGTGTATCAGGGTCAGTCATTATAATCTGAACACACATCTGTATACTGTATCAGTGTATCAGGGTCAGTCATTATAATCTGAACACACATCTGTATACTGTATCAGTGTAACAGGGTCAGTCATTATAATCTGAACACACATCTGTATACTGTATCAGTGTAGACAGCATCAGTCATTATAATCTGAACACACATCTGTATACTGTATCAGTGTATCAGGGTCAGTCATTATAATCTGAACACACATCTGTATACTGTATCAGTGTAGACAGAGTCAGTCATTATAATCTGAACACACATCTGTATACTGTATCAATGTAGACAGCGTCAGTCATTATAATCTGATCACACATCTGTATACTGTATCAGTGTATCAGCGTCAGTCATTATAATCTGAACACACATCTGTATACTGTATCAGTGTAGACAGCGTCAGTCATTATAATCTGAACACACATCTGTATACTGTATCAGTGTATCAGGGTCAGTCATTATAATCTGAACACACATCTGTATACTGTGTCAGTGTAGACAGCGTCAGTCATTATAATCTGAACACACATCTGTATACTGTATCAGTGTATCAGCGTCAGTCATTATAATCTGAACACACATCTGTATACTGTATCAGTGTAGACAGCGTCAGTCATTATAATCTGAACACACATCTGTATACTGTATCAGTGTAGACAGAGTCAGTCATTATAATCTGAACACACATCTGTATACTGTATCAGTGTATCAGCGTCAGTCATTATAATCTGAACACACATCTGTATACTGTATCAGTGTAGACAGAGTCAGTCATTATAATCTGAACACACATCTGTATACTGTATCAGTGTATCAGCGTCAGTCATTATAATCTGAACACACATCTGTATACTGTATCAGTGTATCAGTGTCAGTCATTATAATCTGAACACACATCTGTATACTGTGTCAGTGTAGACAGCGTCAGTCATTATAATCTGAACACACATCTGTATACTGTATCAGTGTAGACAGCGTCAGTCATTATAATCTGAACACACATCTGTATACTGTATCAGTGTAGACAGAGTCAGTCATTATAATCTGAACACACATCTGTATACTGTATCAGTGTATCAGGGTCAGTCATTATAATCTGAACACACATCTGTATACTGTATCAGTGTAGACAGTGTCAGTCATTATAATCTGAACACACATCTGTATACTGTATCAGTGTATCAGCGTCAGTCATTATAATCTGAACACACATCTGTATACTGTATCAGTGTATCAGCGTCAGTCATTATAATCTGAACACACATCTGTATACTGTATCAGTGTAGACAGCGTCAGTCATTATAATCTGAACACACATCTGTATACTGTATCAGTGTAGACAGCGTCAGTCATTATAATCTGAACACACATCTGTATACTGTATCAGTGTATCAGTGTCAGTCATTATAATCTGAACACACATCTGTATACTGTATCAGTGTAGACAGAGTCAGTCATTATAATCTGAACACACATCTGTATACTGTATCAGTGTATCAGTGTCAGTCATTATAATCTGAACACACATCTGTATACTGTATCAGTGTATCAGTGTCAGTCATTATAATCTGAACACACATCTGTATACTGTATCAGTGTATCAGTGTCAGTCATTATAATCTGAACACACATCTGTATACTGTATCACTGTAGACAGAGTCAGTCATTATAGTCTGAACACACATCTGTATACTGTATCAGTGTATCAGCGTCAGTCATTATAATCTGAACACACATCTGTATACTGTATCAGTGTATCAGTGTCAGTCATTATAATCTGAACACATATCTGTATACTGTATCAGTGTATCAGGGTCAGTCATTATAATCTGAACACACATCTGTATACTGTATCAGTGTATCAGGGTCAGTCATTATAATCTGAACACACATCTGTATACTGTATCAGTGTAGACAGCGTCAGTCATTATAATCTGAACACACATCTGTATACTGTATCAGTGTATCAGCGTCAGTCATTATAATCTGAACACACATCTGTATACTGTATCAGTGTATCAGCGTCAGTCATTATAATCTGAACACACATCTGTATACTGTATCAGTGTATCAGGGTCAGTCATTATAATCTGAACACACATCTGTATACTGTATCAGTGTAGACAGCGTCAGTCATTATAATCTGAACACACATCTGTATACTGTATCAGTGTATCAGGGTCAGTCATTATAATCTGAACACACATCTGTATACTGTATCAGTGTATCAGGGTCAGTCATTATAATCTGAACACACATCTGTATACTGTATCAGTGTATCAGGGTCAGTCATTATAATCTGAACACACATCTGTATACTGTATCAGTGTATCAGCGTCAGTCATTATAATCTGAACACACATCTGTATACTGTATCAGTGTAGACAGCATCAGTCATTATAATCTGAACACACATCTGTATACTGTATCAGTGTATCAGCGTCAGTCATTATAATCTGAACACACATCTGTATACTGTATCAGTGTAGACAGAGTCAGTCATTATAATCTGAACACACATCTGTATACTGTATCAGTGTATCAGGGTCAGTCATTATAATCTGAACACACATCTGTATACTGTATCAGTGTAGACAGCGTCAGTCATTATAATCTGAACACACATCTGTATACTGTATCAGTGTAGACAGCGTCAGTCATTATAATCTGAACACACATCTGTATACTGTATCAGTGTAGATAGCGTCAGTAATTATAATCTGAACACACATCTGTATACTGTATCAGTGTAGACAGCGTCAGTCATTATAATCTGAACACATCTGTATACTGTATCAGTGTAGACAGCGTCAGTCATTATAATCTGAACACACATCTGTATACTGTATCAGTGTATTAGGGTCAGTCATTATAATTTGAACACAGATCTGTATACTTTATCAGTGTATCAGGGTCAGTCATTATAATCTGAACACATCTGTATACTGTATCAGTGTATCAGCGTCAGTCATTATAATCTGAACACACATCTGTATACTGTATCAGTGTAGACAGAGTCAGTCATTATAATCTGAACACACATCTGTATACTGTATCAGTGTATCAGAGTCAGTCATTATAATCTGAACACACATCTGTATACTGTATCAGTGTAGACAGAGTCAGTCATTATAATCTGAACACGCATCTGTATACTGTATCATTGTATCAGGGTCAGTCATTATAATCTGAACACACATCTGTATACTGTATCAGTGTAGACAGTGTCAGTCATTATAATCTGAACACACATCTGTATACTGTATCAGTGTATCAGCGTCAGTCATTATAATCTGAACACACATCTGTATACTGTATCAGTGTATCAGCGTCAGTCATTATAATCTGAACACACATCTGTATACTGTATCAGTGTAGACAGCGTCAGTCATTATAATCTGAACACACATCTGTATACTGTATCAGTGTAGACAGCGTCAGTCATTATAATCTGAACACACATCTGTATCAGTGTATCAGTGTCAGTCATTATAATCTGAACACACATCTGTATACTGTATCAGTGTAGACAGAGTCAGTCGTTATAATCTGAACACACATCTGTATACTGTATCAGTGTCAGTCATTATAATCTGAACACACATCTGTATACTGTATCAGTGTATCAGTGTCAGTCATTATAATCTGAACACACATCTGTATACTGTATCACTGTAGACAGAGTCAGTCATTATAGTCTGAACACACATCTGTATACTGTATCAGTGTATCAGCGTCAGTCATTATAATCTGAACACACATCTGTATACTGTATCAGTGTATCAGTGTCAGTCATTATAATCTGAACACACATCTGTATACTGTATCAGTGTAGACAGCGTCAGTCATTATAATCTGAACACACATCTGTATACTGTATCACTGTAGACAGAGTCAGTCATTATAATCTGAACACACATCTGTATACTGTATCACTGTAGACAGAGTCAGTCATTATAATCTGAACACACATCTGTATACTGTATCACTGTAGACAGAGTCAGTCATTATAATCTGAACACACATCTGTATACTGTATCAGTGTAGACAGCATCAGTCATTATAATCTGAACACACATCTGTATACTGTATCACTGTAGACAGCGTCAGTCATTATAATCTGAACACACATCTGTATACTGTATCAGTGTATCAGGGTCAGTCATTATAATCTGAACACACATCTGTATACTGTATCAGTGTATCAGGGTCAGTCATTATAATCTGAACACACATCTGTATACTGTATCAGTGTATCAGCGTCAGTCATTATAATCTGAACACACATCTGTATACTGTATCAGTGTATCAGCGTCAGTCATTATAATCTGAACACATATCTGTATACTGTATCAGTGTATCAGGGTCAGTCATTATAATCTGAACACACATCTGTATACTGTATCAGTGTATCAGGGTCAGTCATTATAATCTGAACACACATCTGTATACTGTATCAGTGTATCAGCGTCAGTCATTATAATCTGAACACACATCTGTATACTGTATCAGTGTAGACAGCATCAGTCATTATAATCTGAACACACATCTGTATAGTGTATCAGTGTATTAGCGTCAGTCATTATAATCTGAACACACATCTGTATACTGTATCAGTGTATCAGGGTCAGTCATTATAATCTGAACACACATCTGTATACTGTATCAGTGTAGACAGCGTCAGTCATTATAATCTGAACACACATCTGTATACTGTATCAGTGTAGACCGCGTCAGTCATTATAATCTGAACACACATCTGTATACTGTATCAGTGTAGATAGCGTCAGTAATTATAATCTGAACACACATCTGTATACTGTATCAGTGTAGACAGCGTCAGTCATTATAATCTGAACACATCTGTATACTGTATCAGTGTAGACCGCGTCAGTCATTATAATCTGAACACACATCTGTATACTGTATCAGTGTATTAGGGTCAGTCATTATAATTTGAACACACATCTGTATACTTTATCAGTGTATCAGGGTCAGTCATTATAATCTGAACACATCTGTATACTGTATCAGTGTAGACAGCGTCAGTCATTATAATCTGAACACATCTGTATACTGTATCAGTGTAGACAGCATCAGTCATTATAATCTGAACACACATCTGTATACTGTATCAGTGTATCAGGGTCAGTCATTATAATCTGAACACACATCTGTATACTGTATCAGTGTATCAGGGTCAGTCATTATAATCTGAACACACATCTGTATACTGTATCAGTGTATCAGCGTCAGTCATTATAATCTGAACACACATCTGTATACTGTATCAGTGTATCAGGGTCAGTCATTATAATCTGAACACACATCTGTATACTGTATCAGTGTAGACAGTGTCAGTCATTATAATCTGAACACACATCTGTATACTGTATCAGTGTATCAGGGTCAGTCATTATAATCTGAACACACATCTGTATACTGTATCAGTGTATCAGCGTCAGTCATTATAATCTGAACACACATCTGTATACTGTATCAGTGTAGACAGCGTCAGTCATTATAATCTGAACACATCTGTATACTGTATCAGTGTAGACAGCGTCAGTCATTATAATCTGAACACACATCTGTATACTGTATCAGTGTAGACAGCGTCAGTCATTATAATCTGAACACACATCTGTATACTGTATCATTGTAGACAGCGTCAGTCATTATAATCTGAACACACATCTGTATACTGTATCAGTGTATCAGGGTCAGTCATTATAATCTGAACACACATCTGTATACTGTATCAGTGTAGACAGCATCAGTCATTATAATTTTAACACACATCTGTATACTGTATCAGTGTAGACAGCATCAGTCATTATAATCTGAACACACATCTGTATACTGTATCAGTGTAGACAGCATCAGTCATTATAATCTGAACACACATCTGTATACTGTATCAGTGTAGAGAGCATCAGTCATTATAATTTTAACACACATCTGTATACTGTATTAGTGTTTTCCTTAGCAGTGCTGCGCGCTTCAGAAACCCTCCACCTTCCCCAGCTCCACCTGAATAGTTCTGCTACAGGTTATTCACGTACGATATATTGTACAGCAGCAGCATGTCTTACTTGCTCACAGTAGCGTGTCGTGTATGTATTGGCAAGTCCCGTACTTGCTCTGCCACAGCAGCAGGAGCGTAGCAGATCTTTCCCGCCAAGACCAAACATACAACATTGTCATACCCATTATCATGCCAATCACTCCGAGAGTTGTCATGACAGAAATGAGACTAAGACGAAAGAAGAAAAGTTTATATTCTCCTTTCCAGATGTTTGATCCCATGAAATGCACTAATCTGTTTCCTGGATGTAAGATTTACCCGGCCTTGAGTGTTTTTTATCTGGCACGGAAACAAGGCGAGGGTTTAAGTGTTTTCTAAACGACTAAATCAAGAACTGAATGACGTAGCTCAGTTTTTGCTTTGAATCTCAAAATAATGTGTGCTTCACAATGTCCATTTCAGTCATAAACACACGTGCTTTTTATGAATGTTTTCAGCATCAAACACATTGGTTTGGGATCACCTGTGTCTGTGATTACACCGCATTTGAATGTTGCATGTCTGTGTGCCTTCTGACCGCAGGGATAAACAAAGCAGATGCTTTATTTGCGAGCGCAGAGGTTATTTATATTCACAAACACTGAGAACCAGAGCCAGAAACGGACAGGGCTGCAGGCTTACCCGTGCAGAGCGTGGAGCGCATGGGGTTCGTAGTGGTATCTCCCCTCATGGTGACGCACGTCGATGGGGATCGGAGAATGGAAAGTTGGGAAGATGTGATGAGGGCCTGAAAAAGAGAAGGAGAGAGAGAGAGAGAGTTGAGAAAAAGCCAGACTTTCAAAAAAGAAATTTCAAAGGCACCAGCGCTACAATAAAGTAACATGAATTTCAGAGCGCGCTGAGCAGTTTCGTGTAAAATATTGGCACTATCACACAAGAGTGGAGGAATAAATAAATAATCAAAGTATCCTAAGAAATCCTACATCCCCAACATAAAAGATATCCAACTGGGCTTTTGACAAAGACCTGCAGCTAGACGCTCTTTGAACTCACACAGATGATGGACGTTATGAAGGAAAAACCCATCGGGGACGCAAACTGGGGCTGACAGCACTGGGAGAACATTCCTCGGCCTCGGCTTCGCTGCCTCATGCCAACCGGATCATCTCCCTCCTGAACCGCGTTCCCTGCGCTTTACTGGCCCCGACACCAGCTCAAAACGAAGGTGCCAGGGTGTCGTGAAATCAGAGGAGGTTCGGCCTTTGAAATCAAACACACTAACTAATGAGAGACTAAAAGCTGTTGCTTGTTGCCTCAGCGTTTTACAGTCTGGCGTTTCTTTTCATCATAACTCCTTTGGCTGGATCGTTTTATTTGAGCCCAAAGAGAATCAGAATCAGCACTTTCCTGTAATAAAGCCTCCGTTGGCTCGGGACACCCCGTTAAAGGTCAACAGGGCTTCATTAGCAGTTATGATAACGGGAAACCACAGTTGATGTTTGGGTGCAGCCGCACCAACTTTATAGTGCCATATGAGAAGAGCTGTTTGCAATGTTAAAGTCTTAACTAGCTTTTCTTAATTAGTCTTTATTGAGCTCATTGTTTCTGGCTAAATTAATACATGATGTTAGTTAACTACATGATTTGTATTATCTTAGACCATTTCTTACATTTCACAGTCACCTCTGATAACAGATTACTCTAAATTGTAATGTAAAAACATGCTGCTTTGAAACTATATGTATTGTGAAAAGCACTGTACAAATAAATGTGAATGAATGCATGAATGAAAACTCTTTTCATGCCCAGTGTAAAAATGTAAAAACTGATGGAAAAACAAACGAGTTTCAATGTGCATCACCTATGAACACTGGTACTAGTAATGCTTGACTTGGCAGGAATGAGAGGAGGGTCAGTGAATCAGCTGATCTCTGGACTGTATTAACATTCTTTAGGGCGGTAGCAGGGGGAGGGTGAGGGGTGACCCGGGGAGGTCAGGGGTCACGGGTCATTATCTACACCTGGGATTCTCAGCAGCTCCTCCAGAGGATTCATACACTCAACAGAACCAGTGTGAGTCAGCAGTCTCTCTCTCTCTCTCTCTGCTTCTTTGTCACTTTGTTCCCCTTCAGAATGGCAGACAAGACCGTCCCAAAGGACAGGAAATGACCCGCTGCCTTTCCTGTCTCTCTCTCTTTATATTTACATAATGTAAAACTTAAAGGGATAGTGCACACAAAAAGTAAAAGTGAAATCATTGAATCACCCTCATGTGTTCCAAACCTTTATGACTTTTCTTTCTCTGTGGAACATAAAAGGAGACATTTAGCAGAATGGTGGTGGAAAATTTCCAGTCAATAGTGACTCTCACACACACAACCAGGGCTTGACATTAATGTTTTTTTGGCTAGTGGTGTTCCAAAGTTACTAGCCACACTTTCACTGGCCACAATTTTGACATCGCTACCATGGAGAAAACTGCCATATAGATATTTTTAATATTATCTCATAATTTGGCAGTAGGTATATTAGGCTGCTGTCACTTTAAGACCTGACGCATGGATCTGTTATACTGTTACACATGCATTTTCTTTCTCAACTGTATACGTTCACGTAAAACATAATTGACTGTGTTTATGTGAATACTCGCCAAGACCGGCATTTTGACATTATTTTAACTCAAATTAGTACTGAGAGACTTTGGGTGTGAGCAAAAAAATCTTCTGGAATGAGTAAAATTATGCGCAATATGCGCCATCCCACGCTGAAATTCAAGCCCTGTAACATCAACAATATTCATCCTGAGCAAATGAAAAGAGTGAGTGAGGAGAGGCTTGTTTGTGTGTCACTTGTGAGAGAGAAAGAGGAGCTGGTATCATGTATCTATTTTGAGGAAAATTTGTATTGGAAGGGTTTCAGATATTTCAGTATTGATATGAAGCGGAAGTTCGATATTTCTGACAACACTACATTGCACTTAGTTAATTATTTCAGATGACTTTTTACTACATGACTATAGAAAGCTCCTTTTAAGGTGTTTTTGGTCCTTTTTAGGGCTTAACAGCCCCAGCCTTTGTTGTATGGAAAATAGCAGCATGACATTCTGCTAAACATCTAATTTTGTGTTCTACAGAAGAAAGACCGAAGAAGGAGGAACCACATGAAAGTGATTAATGGACATCAATGCTTAACTTTTTAGGTGATCTTCCCCTTTAACTTGAGTAAACTCAGCATGTTTTGTTCTGTTCTGATCTTAAAGTTTGTCAGCAGAGTCACAAAGTTACCACAGGAGACATTGAAACGCTGAGATCCAGGTGCATAAATTCTGTACATCTGATGTGACCATAAGCAATCTTTAATCTACAGTATTTGGCCTGTTTTTTTTTTTTTCTCAGTGCAATGCGTTTATAGTAGCTATTTTAGCTCTCTTTATAGTAGCTATTTGTCATGGAAAATGCCTCAAGTTCCCTTTAATTGATGAAAAACATCATAAAAACACACCTGACATGTGCAACCGTAATGTTGTTGAAAAAACAGAGCATCTAAACACTGGGTTTGACATGCGATTCTGACCTTTAACTAGTGAGAAAAGGAAACTTGACTGAGAACTTGCCTGTCGAAGGCCTGTAAAGAGTATAATCATGCTGGGTGTGAGAGGCACGCTAGCGTCCACATTCATCGCCCGGTCACAGTTAATGCCCCATTACTAATGCAGCGGGTGAATTACTGGATGGGAAGAGAGGTCGAGGACAAAGAGAAAGAGTGAAGTGGGTCAGCAGAACATGACGGAGCCGCTGCTGGGATTCTCAAGGACCACCGCATGAATCCTAATCACGCGGGTCCGGTTAAGGCGACTTTAATCACGATGTTGCCTGATGCACAAATAAAACACAAACTAGGGTAATTGGAAGCATGAAAAATACACAACTTAAACCCAAACACTGCAGAACGTTTGCAGTGGCGTAAACACCCCTGACCAAAATAAGACGGCGGCGAACGTGAACCCGCCCCGGTCCCTGTCATTAGAACGACACGTTACCCCGCAGCCTCATTCATCTGTGCCCGCCCTCAATTATCCACATTACCACTGTTATTTCCAGCCGTCGCATTTTTCATGTCAGCACAAACACCCACCCCGTTTGTGACCCGCTCTCGTCCAGGCCCCCGTCACCGGAGGAGCGGGCAGGATTATTCGATCATGCCGACAGCTCCATTGTTCCTCCGCAACGGGAAGAACAAAAGAGGATCGCTCTGGAGAGTTCAAGAGGCACGTTTACCAGCTTCACTGAGCTCTATCCCCCAGGGCTGTGGCGCGCAGTGAAGTTTCCGCCAAGACCCTCGCATCTATTAGTTTTTAGGTGATAACATTTGTTTTCACATCTGGGGGAACGGCACAGCGGGGTGCCGCACTTTTTCAGTGTCGGCTCCAGAGCGGACGACTTCCTCATGCACTTCTTCACCTGGCCGATGCTTAGCGTTCAAACACAGAGCATTTCTATAAAGTTCCAAAAAGGGGGTTAAAAGAACCATTTTTTGGTTTCTAAGGGCGTTTTCACACCTGAAAGTCTGCACCAAGGTCCGAACCAAAGTTCACGTTTTGATACATTTTATACTTTCAGAAAGTTTTGGTTTGGTTTCACACTGCAATTATGCGAGCGCACTACAGACCTTTACTATCATACTTGCGTCCTGTCGTCATCATCTGTGTGGGCTGCATCTTGACATTGATTGGTTTGTAAATGGACGTGCGTCTGACGTCAGCGTGTCGTCAATTCGGCGGGTAACTTTGACAACATGAATGAACAGACGCATATCGTTGCAACTATATTGTTATTTTTATGGCACCCACCAACTATACACAAGTCTAGTTAAAATTCGCCAAATGAACGTCCTCGTCGTGCGAACATTTTATCGTCGCGGGCAGGAAAGGAGGAGAAGACTGCAAGTTGACTTCTTATTATGTCATCAGACCATACTTCAATTAAAAACCTCGTCTCCTCCTCTCCCCATGTGCCACGGCTCATTTTTCCTGCCAGCTTCTGTTTTTTCGGCTATGCGGGAACCACCGGAGCTTCCTGTAAAAGGTCTGAAAGTCCGAACCATACAGAAATGCTTTCACACTAGAAACGAAACAAACCTTTGTTCAGTTTGATCCGGACCGAGACAACCTCTTTTCACCGGACCAAATTTCATCTGTTTTGATTCGGACCAAACTGGAAAGTCCGAAAGTCCAGAGCAAACAAGGTATGTGTGAAAGGGCCCTAAAGAACCATTTTTTCCACTACAGTATAGGTGCAATGGAAAGGCTCCATGGATTTTAATGCTTCTTTATAGAACCATCAATGCCAATAAAGAGCAAGAGGATAAAAGTCATCCATCTTAACTCTTTCTGATGTCAAACAGCTGTGAATATTCTCAATTCGATTCTGAATGGCACACAACTCTGATATCCTACAGTTTTACGAGCAATTAGTTATATATATGAAGAAGAAAAAAATAAACAGAGAGTTAACCCTTCTGAAATGAAACATAGCTTAAACCAGCCTACGGTAGCTTGCTGGTCCAAGCCGGTTTCCACTGGTCAGGTTTTTGAGCACATGCTCAACTAAACCATCTTAGGCAAGAGCGTAGGAGGGTCTTGATCAGATAAACGTTGTCCCTCTTAACTCTAAACGCCTCTTTCTGACGTCATTCATCTTTGAATATTCGGGCCAAACAAACACAACCCCTCTCGTCTTTGTTGTACCCTAATCCCAGGATCTAAAAGGGGTAAATGGTTTCGTTTTACAGGAAGTACTCAGCAACAATAATGGCCCTTTGAGTGGCCGGGGTCTTAGAGCGCAATTAAAAAGCTTTGGGCATTACTCATAGAATCAGGAGGGGAAATTAGACAGGAAATTCCTGTAGAATAAGCTGGCCTCAGGCCTAACCAAACATCGCCATGCCATCCACGACACACCAGCAGACCCAGCGTTGCAGTGCATTCTGGGATTTGACCTGCTAACACTGGGTTGTGCAAAACGCAGAATTGAAGAACAAGGTTCCTTTTGAGTCATGAGTGTAAGTTTGAATTATTTAGCAACGAAGCACAGGAAGTTGAATTAGAATGACAGGAAGAGGAATCTATCTATCTATCTATCTATCTATCTATCTATCTATCTATCTATCTATCTATCTATCTATCTATCTATCTATCTATCTTATCCATCCATCCATCCATCCATCCATCCATCCATCCATCTCTATCTATCTATCTATCCATTGCCTGCCCATCCATCTATATGGCCTATAAACCTTCAAACTTTAAAGCTTTCTACACTTGTTCTTTTTTCCTCTTCAAATTTTCAAACAAGGCTTTGTCAAACCAACATGCTGGTCTTGACAAACTTCACTTGTCTAGTTAAAAATTACAGTTGAATTACAATTAATTTTAAATCTACTTCCTACTTGCATCCCGTTTATAACCTCAACTCAAATTAGGAACTGAATTGGAGTGTAATAAGCATTCTTAATTCAATTCTAAACTATGCAAAACCCTGACGTCTTAGTTTTAGGAGCATTATATTATGTGCAATTAGTTATTTATGGAAAGGAAACATAAGTGGAGAGTGAACCCTTCTGAAAAAATAGCCTATAATAACTCAACTCATCAGGCTGGTCTGTTCAGATGGTTTTGCACACTTGATCAGCTAAACCACATAACCAGCAGTCCGAAATTTTCGTATGCGTTTTTTCGTATTGGTGATTCGGTGGCTCTGAATTGTCAAAACACCATTCAAATTGCTCGCTACGGATGCGAAAAAGGCAAAAAATCGAACCCGATCCGATTTTTTTTATGACGGACGAAAGTTTCGGAGGCGGCGTGCAAGCGTGATTGACATAACGTGAGGTCGTATTTATTTTTTAACGTGCGAAAATTTCAGCCACGAATTTCAAACTCATTGTGCAAGAACCTTTAGGCTGATTTAAGACAGCATTGATTTTCCAAACAGGCCGAAAAAAAGTGCATCACTTCCAAATCTTGTTAACTAAGTCTCTAGTAAGCCCAGCGTGCTGGAGGTAAAACAGAAGGACAAAAAGAGAGTGAGACGTGTGTTGTTAGCATGCTGTTTGTGTAATCTAGGTACTTAAGACCGCAAGAGTCTCTAAGACTGATTACTGCACGTCGTGATCGGCCCGCCACCTCAAGCCCTGATTTATCACCTCTGCTCGTAATAGTGCTGCTTAACACACAGGTTTGTCCAGATTAAGTAATTACCTTAAAGCTGAAGTTTATTATCTTTAAGACTATAGTGCTATGATAAAAAGAGCCCTGTCGGAGAGACAGAGAGAGCAGGGGCGCTGATGGCGAATGAATAAGGGCGATAATTAAAATGCGATGCATTAAAGTGGCGTTTCTGCGGGCGCCGTCAGCGCGAAGGGTTTCTTACATTCATATTAGCCGTGCAGAACCGCTCCAAGGGGGCGACGGGATAACAGCTGGCCCAGAGCCGCAGCTGAAGCCAGGGATTACTCTAGTGCACATCTGTAAATTAAACAAGGCTCATTTAGAAAAAGAGCACAATTGCACCTGAATCCATCCATTGTGTTTTTGTGGGGTCACGGGTAACTAGACTCTTAACTAGCGTGCGGTTTAAGCTGCTTTACTTCACTTAAAGTCAACATGAAACACCTTTGACTTGAGTAATTAGTGGACTGCCAACGCTGATATATATCGGCTGACATTTGGCTTTTTTTAAAAATTATTTTTGTTTTTCTGTTTTGCCGTGAAGTGTCGGACTTTTGTTTTGACATCACCGGGACTTTTATTTTGACATCGTTCATGTAATTTGCCGTCTTCGTTAGTTTACGGTCTTTGTTTAACAGTTTTGTCTAAAAAATAGACAAAATTAGATAAAACTCATTATCTAGCAAGCGAACGGTATATGAAAAAGTATAATAGCGTTTGCATTTCTATTATTAGTAAGAGAAAGGCAAACGCTATAATATGTTCTCATATACCGTCACCAATCAGCAAATATGCATATATATTATTTGTATAAACATTTAATTCTATGAACATTGCAAATTTTGGTAAATCCACCTGTCTTATATTATGTATATATATAAAACAAACAATAATATAATGAAACAGTTTCTGTCGAAAGTATAAATTTAGAGATTTATCATGTTCAAATATTTTTTTGTACACTGATATATTTTTCAACAAATTATTTCTAATTTAGTAAACGTGTAAAACAAATATACATTGCAGCAATAGTTACGAATGCGTATCTTTTAATTTTAAAGTCTGATATATATATCAGCTTTATATCGGCCACCTTCCTTTCTAAGAAATCGGCATCAAAAAAATCCATATCAGTCGATCACCATCTGTAATATAATAAAAGTTGTATTTCATGTTGATTTAAAGCCGGGTGTTTGGTGTCATATAACAGCAAGAGGTCAAGACAAGCATCCTTGTGTCTCTGATGGATGGCTTTAGAGGCACAGAATAGCTCCTGCTTCACGCTCGCCGGCGCTCGTCTCTGGCTCTTGAGGATCACAATTGTGAGAAGAACTAAAATAGAGCATCTGGAGGATCAGCACTCAGGAGCGCCGGAGCGGACCGGACACCACGGGCCGGGACGCTGGCCAGACGCGGGACGGTATCTGCTATCACAGGGCAATGTGTTCAGGCACAGGAGGACAGGACTGTGTGTGTGATGATAGCTGGGGTTCGGTTATGCCCGATGGAAAAGACATCTTAAGATGATAATTGTGTTTTCAACATTCGTTAGTTGTCTGTCTAATGTGAATGGGTTTGAGTAGCTTATAACTTGTTTGTTTGATGCTCCAAGATGATCTTATGATGTTATCATGTTCCAAAACAGTTTATTAATTATTTTTAGTACTATTGGTTATTCATTTATATAGCTAGAGCTTTTTTTTACTCATAAACAGAATTATGATTACAAATATATATATAGTAATAATAAAAATAATTGTTTTAAATATTTTTGTAATTATTATTATTGAAATATTATAATTATAAAATGTAAATAAAATATTAAACAAAATTACAAATATTATTATTGTAATATTTCACTGTAAAACAAACACGTGTATTTATGTATATAATTTTATTTTACAGCACGACTTTAAAATTACAATACTAATATTTTTGTCTGTCTCTGAAACATCCAGCACATTTATTTATTTAAATACTTTATACTTTGGTTGGTTGCTATGGTGTTGCTAGGGGTGTTCTAATGTATTTTGGGTGGTTGCTAGGGTGTTCTAAGGTATTTTGGTTGGTTGCTATGGTGTTGCTAGGGTGTTCTAAGGTATTTTGGGTGGTTGCTAAGGTGTTCTAAGGTATTTTGGGTGATTGCTATGGTGTTGCTAGGGTGTTCTAAGGAATTTTGGGTGGTTGCTAGGGTGTTCTGGGTGGTTGCTCTGGTGTTCTAAGGTATTTTGGGTGGTTGCTATGGTGTTGCTAGGGTGTTCTAAGGTATTTTGGGTGGCAACACCCTAGCAACACCATTTAAGTGACATTTAAATACACAAAGCGCCAGACCAAACTGCGTTCTCGTAACTGAAAGAGATGCAAATATCCCAGGGGAGAATCTCCTCAATCTGAGTGATGATCCTCGAACTGCAGGGGAAAAAAAACACTTTTTCTATGAGATGCAAACTCAGAACATCTGTACTGAGATGTGCGGGCAAATTCGAATCCCTTTCAGAACGTGGGTTTATTTTATACAGTGACTCACAGTGCATCTTCATTCGGTCTCATGTCGTTCCCACAATCTCACAGCAGCAGCTTTTCTCTGGCATGTGAAGATCTGAATGAGAAACATCTGTCGGGTGCAGTCAGTCTCGCTCTTAGCAGGGGATTGTGGGTAATCAGCACACTCTGCAGGAGGGCCCCACGTTTACTGTGTGTTTGAGTCTTCAGAAAGAGACTCTCACAAGAATCATTCTTCTGTCGATTTCCTTTCTTTGTATTGGTTTAATGTTTGCTGTGGCACTTCATCATGTTTAGATCAGGCTGAGGGCTGTAAAATCAATGTTTGCATGGTGCAAATAGAAGCCAAAGGTTAAACACTTGAGTATATATGCTTGTCTTCACACAAACACACGTGTTCCTTGAGCTCTAATCCCTCTAAGCGAAGTGTAAAGTTGATTAAGTCTTTCTGGACTGCTCATAAACACATCTCAAACATCTGCTAACGTGGTTTAGATGCTCTCTACTAAACGGCCTTTTGACCTTTATGCTCAAATTCAACATCTTTGTGCGGTTGTTCGCGTAACACAAATGAGCGCATTTATGAATTGAGCGTAAAACAGTGAGAAACAGACCAAAATGTATGTAAAAGTATAAATAATTTAGTCTGAATAAAGGTTGGAAAAAGGCGACAGGTCATTCTCGTATTGATAAAATACACAAATAACACATTGTTTACTGAGAAAATGTGCTTTCTGAAAAACTTGCATTGTTTTTAATGGTGCTATTTGAATAAAATTGACGTCTGGCAATGCTTTACTCTTATTTGTGCGGCAATCGTGCTAAAAAAAAGCAAGAATTTCCAGACTAAATCAATTAAAGGCTCATTGAACCTCTGGTTTGATCTTTAGGTGTGCGGGTCAATTTTTTTTTTTTAGAAAATTAGATTAAAATTTCTCCCCAGAGAAGCAAAGACAGAAAAATAAAAGGTATTAAAGATCTCTGATGTCTGTCTGGAGCATCGTGAACAGTTAATTGAAGCTGTTTAATTGAATAATTAACATTGCTGAAGGCAGAACGTGTCGATTAATGAGAGACGAGTGTGTTGACCCTGTTTCGTCGTGGCCTGGTTTGGGACACACTGTAATTAGCTTTTACACTCTCGTGTGTCGAGCCGAAGACGAAGCGTGCAGACGCTGTAATAAACCTCAGAGTGTGTTATACAACTAAACTAACTAGTCTTTAGCTCCGTACTTGCTTTATTGCACTGTTTTAAAGCTAGTAATGGTTGGACTTTTTGTTGGCGTGACCAGGTCCAAAATCAGCCAAAGATGACAAATGTACAATCTTTCAAATTACAATATTTGTAGTTTTGACTGTCTATGAAACACAGTGCATATAAAAAGAATTTGTGCAATAAAAAAAAAAGGTTTGCTGTATATTTTATAAGTTTGCACAATTTGACCAAAAAAAGGTTATGTCTATATTACTTTAAAATAATAATAATTATTATAAGTAGTACATAATATAAACAAAATAAATATTATTATTGTAATATTTAGCTGTAAAATAAAAAAAATTGCATTTAAGGTTATAAAATAATAGTAATATTAATGACAATAATTTTATTTTACAGTTCAGTTACAATAGTAATATTTTTTGGCTGTCTCTGAAACACACAGCACTTGCATTTATTAAATAATTATATTTCATTATAGTGCACCCCTTTCCATTTGCTCATTTTTTAATTGCTAATTGGCAATTTCTTGCATTAAAAACACTGCAAATAAATGGGAAGTTCTGAATTTTAATTTCGGCAATTTACACAGTGACCCAGCAACACACAGAGCTAAAAGTGTAGTAGTTTAGTAGCTAATCATCAGCACTGGAGTCAATTATTGTTAATTAAGCATCTATTTAAGAGCTAATGGTTGGACTTTTTGTGACCTGGTCTAAAAACAGCATATTAAAATGAAAAATCAACAAAAAGTGAATTAAACACGTGCAGTGCAGTAAAAATCTGTTGCAATCTGTGAGTGACTTTAATCTGAGAGAGAGAAAAATAAACCCACTAGTGTTTAGCAGCGTGATACTGGCTTTATGGCACTATTTAAAAGCTAGTAATGCTTGGACATTTTGCTGAAGTGACCTGATCTAAAAACCACACTTAAGTCTTGAATCTACACTGCATATGTCATGCATTGCAAAAGTTAATTAAACATGTGCAATCTGTGAGTGGCTTTAGTGTGAAGCTGAGAGAGTGAAAATGACCGTCAAATTAAACACTGTAAAAAAAATCCCGTTGTTTTTACGGAAAAAAACTGGCAGCTGTGGTTACCAGAACTTTACCGTCAAAAATACGGTATCAACGTTATTGGTTTTACAGACTTAACTTAACATTTACAGTAATAAACCGTATTTCATTATCTGATATAATGTTAATTTACCAACCTATCTGTTTTGTACCATTGTAATACACTGACAACCAATAATCATCATTGCACTGATGAGTCACATGATCAATCAAAGCTCGTCACTCCACTAGATGGTTAATACTATTATATAAAAGCTGCACAGTGTTATTCGCACAAACATTAAACACCATCATGGTAACACACATGAAATTTAAAAAATGCAATAAACATTAATTTAACAACATTAAATGTAACATAAAACCCTAATGTAAATAACTGATTAGAAAAGAATTAAGAAAACTAAGAAGAAACAGTTATTTCAACAAAAATAAATCAAATGTTTAGTGTCAAGCAGGGAATTGTGGGAATGTCAATTTACGGGTTTTCACTGTAAATTATACGATGAGTTGTTGTTTTTCACTTTCAAAAACTACATTAAAAAAAATTACATTAAATGTACCGTTAGATCTATTACAGTTATTTACCGTATATAGTAAGGAAACTTTCTGTTAACCAATTAACAGCATTTTACCGTTAAAATCACCATCATTTTTTACAGTGAAACTAATCTAAAGACAAAAAGCGTGTTTTCCTCGTTGGGTTCCTGTAACTCGATCTGCTCTCGGGGATTGTACTGATGAAGGGTCCCGCGCTCGCAGGGGGTCGGAGGCGTTACGAGGGTCTGATTATGAAATGAGAGCACAACAACAGGATCCATGAGGTGACCCCCCACATCTCGGGACGGGCGAGTGGGACCTCATTGGATTTTGCTCTGGTTTGTAATGGATCCACTGTAATAACAGGGCATGAGAGCGTCAGCGGTCATGTGACCACACTCATTACAAACACTGTAATTACATCCGCTAAGACCGAGGGTCTCGTGTCTGGCATCTCATTTCTTACAGCCGAGACTGTAAATGCGTGGAAAATTGTTTGGTTGTATATACTGTATATATAACAGGGCACAAATGAAAACCTGGCCTAGGCATGATCCTATATCAGAATTATTCTTGATTCAAGAATTCATTATTCATGATCCTTTGAATCATACCAAAAAAGTTTATCAAATGTACTTTTTGTACTTGCAGATACACGATATAATGATGGAACGACAACAAGGATAGGTATAGACAGAATGGCAGAACATATAGAAGGATAGAGAGAGACAGTTTGGAAAGATAAACAGAATGGATGGACAGAAAGCTAAAACGATAGACAGAATGCCAGAATGGGTGGATAGACAAAACAGAGAGATAAACGGAATGAGACAGAATGCTTGAATGGATAGACAGACAGAAAGACAGGAAGGATAAATAGACAGAATGAGAAAACGGATAGGTAGACAGAATGATAGAGAGAATGGACAGATAGACAATGAATTGATAGACAGAACGATAGAGAGAACGCCAGAATGGATTGATAGACAGAATGGACAGATAGACAGAATGGATAGAGAGACAGAACAACAAGAAGTATAGAAAGAGAGAATGGACAGGTAGAATGAATGGACAGATAAAGAGAAAGATAGACAGAATGCCAGAATGGATAGAGAGAACGATAGACAGAATGCCAGAAGGGATAGATTAAACAGAATGGACAGATAGAAAGAGAGAACGACAAGAAGGATAGAGAGACAGAATGGACAGATGGGCAAAATAATAAAGAAAACGCCAGAATGGACAGATGGACAGAATAATAGACAAACAGAACAAGAAGGTTAGATACAGTAAAATCAGCAGTGTAAAAATTGCAGTGGTAAAAGTTATTAATTCCCAAAGAGTTGAAATAACAATCTAGTAAAGTTTTGTTTTGTATTAGACAATGACAGAACAGAGAGATTAACAAAACAATAAACAGAACAACAGAAAGGATAGACAGACAGAATGACAGGATAGATAGATAGATAGATAGATAGATAGATAGATAGATAGATAGATAGATAGGTAGGTAGGTAGGTAGATAGATAGATAGATAGATAGATAGATAGATAGATAGATAGATAGATAGATAGATAGATAGATAGATAGATAGATAGATAGATAGATAGATAGATAGATAGATAGATAGGTAGGTAGGTAGGTAGGTAGATAGATAGATAGATAGATAGATAGATAGATAGATAGATAGATAGATAGATAGATAGATAGATAGATAGGTAGGTAGGTAGGTAGGTAGGTAGATAGATAGATAGATAGATAGATAGATAGATAGATAGATAGATAGATAGATAGATAGATAGATAGATAGATAGATAGATAGATAGATAGATAGATAGATAGAAAGAAACAGTAGATAGATAGAAAGAAACAGTAGATAGATAGATAGATAGATAGATAGATAGATAGATAGATAGATAGATAGATAGATAGAAAGAAAGAAACAGTAGATAGATAGATAGATAGATAGATAGATAGATAGATAGACAGATACGATAGATAGATAGATAGATAGATAGATAGATAGATAGATAGAAAGAAAGAAAGAAAGAAACAGTAGATAGATAGATAGATAGATAGATAGATAGATAGACAGATACGATAGATAGATAGATAGATAGATAGATAGATAGATAGATAGATAGATAGATAGATAGATAGATATAGATAGATAGAAATAAACAGTAGATAGATAGATAGATAGAAAGAAAGAAAGAAACAGTAGATAGATAGATAGATAGATAGATAGATAGATAGATAGATAGATAGATAGATAGATAGATAGATAGATAGAGATAGATAGATAGATAGATAGATAGATAGATAGATAGATAGATAGATAGATAGATAGATAGATAGAGATAGATAGATAGATACGATAGATAGATAGATAGATAGATAGATAGATAGATAGATAGATAGATAGATAGATAGATAGATAGATAGACAGATAGACAGACAGACAGACAGACAGATAGATAGATAGATAGATAGATAGATAGATAGATAGATAGATAGATAGATAGATAGATAGATAGATAGATAGATGAGCCAGAGACTCACACAAACACCAGTCCCGCCACTCTGAGTGACATCATCGCATTGAGCCCCTGGATGGGCTCGTGCCACGGGACATCCCGACACTTCACTGGAGAGCGGAGCCACTCGTTTGAGGAACCCTCGTCTCAGCACAAAGAGCCTCATTCAGCAGCAGATCTTTTGTCAGCCGAGAGGGTAAAGATTTAGTGAAAGCGATCCGAGCTCCCCCTGCGCTCCAGCGTTTGGCCGAGGGGAACTCGCTGAGTCTTTATGAGGCCCGGAGGAGCTCGGGACGGTGATTTACATAACCAATAAACAGCACACTGACCCGTTCATATCAGCCCGAGCTTCCTCCATCACACTGCACTCGCTTCTCTGGGGACGACTCACTCATGAAACTAGGTCTAAGAAGTTTACGATTCTTAAAAAGTTCTCAAACATTATCTTGATTTTTCTTGAAAATGACAGATTGTATCGAGCCGAAGACTCACTGATCAACTTCAATGTGCTCGTGCACATATATAGACTCATTACAAGCAAAGTGAGATATTTCAAGCCTTTATTTGTTATAATTTTGATGATTATGGCTTACAGCTTATGAAAACCCCAAATCCAAAATTAGAATATTGTGAAAAGGTTTTCATAAGCTGTGAGCCATAATCATCACAATTATAACAAATAAAGGCTTGAAATATCTCACTTTGCTTGTAATGAGTCTATATAATATATTAGTTTCACCTTTTAAGTTGAATTACTGAAATAAATGAACTTTTGCACAATATTCTAATTTTTCGAGTTTCACCTGTATATATAACCAATCAGGGCTTCCCATCATTTTATGGATTTAGTTTAGTTAATTAATTTGTTTTCATTCATTTTCTATTTCATCCCTCTGGTGCTGCTCGCTTGCCGGTCAAAAATGACAGATCTTTTTATTTTCGTATTTAAAAGAAATGAATGTACTATATTTCAATAATGTTTTTTATTTAATATTCTGTGTTTTTATAGGGGATTTTATGGTACCAGATTATATTTATGGAAAATATATGATCCATTTATTACCCTTTGAACATAGACCTGAAAATGACATTTTAAACTTAAACTGTTGTAAATCTTTGGAGCACAGATTTAAATGTGGCAGATAATGATGTGAATGGGTTTATTTTTAAGTGAAACTAAAAAAAATTATTGAAATCAAAGTTTATTATGAAAAATGCATAAAAATGCATGGATGAAATATATATTTTGCAAAACATGTTTTACTCTAAAACTGTGAGAAAATCAAAAGTCACCAATCCAAACCAAATTTGAGGTTGATATCTCAGTAAATGAGCGTTCAGTGAGAGTGTGTTCGGCTGCAGTACCGAACGCCTCCACTAGAGGAAATTCACTTTTCCAATGTTTTCGACCACGAACAATACAAGTGGGAAACATTTTTTAGGATAATTTTATCTTTTCAAATCACATCCATGATTTTTTTTGTCTTCACATAGCAAGTGCCAAAACCTTTTATCAAGTTTTGCACCATTCCAATGAAGTAAAAATTGTTTTATTTTCGGTCAAAAATGACCCAACAGCACCAGAGGGTTTTATCTTTATCACAAGAGAAAAATAAATAACTTGTCAAGCATGAAAGTATTATTCAATCATTTAAGATTTTTCTCATAACCTTTTTTGGCATAAAGTGTTCTTTAAAATTAAATCAAGAACCAATATTGGACTCTGTCTTCTAAGAGTGCATGTTCTGTACGTTAGAAAATAAGAAGTTGTTATAGTATTTTTTATTAAAAATTAAGAATGTTCTGTAATCGGACCCGGGTCCACAAACCCTCACAAAGTTTCTTTCACACTGAGTCTCTGAACTGTAACTAACCCAAGTGTTGGGTTAACTAGCACTCATTAGTGTTTCAGTGTTTACAAGGTGGAAAAAGCCACAATAAGTTTCATGTTGAATCATAAACTGAAAGAAGCAGCTGCCTGAGTTTAATAGTTTCTTTGGGTTGGTTCGGGTCAGTAAAGATGAGTGCGCGGGTCGCTGTATGAAAAGAGCTCGTAATCTCAAATCTCTCATTAATGGGGCAGGCGTTAGTCGGAGATCACATGACAAACTTCACCATATTAACATGAAGTCGATTGAAGATAATGAACCTAAAAAATTGTACAAAACTAGATTTTTACGTTTTCTGAAGAATATATTGGTGCAAAAAAATTATTTTGCTATTCATTTTTGAGCACAAATATCTAAATTCTTAAATCAAGATATATTTACTTGACATGTGAGATGAGAAAAGGGGAAAACAAGTCATTTTGGTTCTCAAGTATCTTGATTTAAGAATGTTTAGACATTTGTATTGGAAAACAAGACAAAAATACTGAGAAAGAAAATCATGTTTTGGCAGTGTGGTTATTAATATCATAGTTATAGAGAGGGAAACCTGATGGAAAATCCTTTAGGAAAAGTCCTAATGATTCATCTGTTCTCCTCAGAGTTGGGGAATGCAGAACGTCCTTGCGGTTCTGCTCGAAGGTGGGACCTAATTTAACCAAATATCAAATATCCACCTCATTTTATCCACCTCTCCGTGAATGTATGGAGATAAATGACAGCATTTTCCTCTCGGAGAGGAACCTGAAGGGCGTTGAGTTGGTCTACAAAACCAGATGAAGGATAAAATCCCAGAGACTTGCATTCAGGAAGAAGGGACTCGAGACACATTATGGGTTCTTCTGACAATACAATGCTGAATAAAGTCGTAGTTTTTGTTATTTTTGGAGCAAAATGTATTTTCGATGCTTCAACACACTCTAACTAACCCACTGATGTCACATGGACTACTTTGATGATGTCTTTATTTCCTTTCTGGACAAGGACAGTATACCGTACATACATTTACAATGAAAGCTCTCGGACTAAATCTAAAATATCTTAAACTGTGTTCTGAAGATGAACGGAGGTCTGACGGGCTTGGGACGACATGACGGAGAGTCATTAATGACATCATTTTCATTTTTGGGTGAACTAACCCTTTAATTAGCTAGGCACGCTTTGACCGGTTAGTGCACAAAACATGGATAAACTACAATCGGTAAACATGCCAACTGTGTAAAACATATTTATATCGTTAACATTTTATATAAAACTGCCTCATGAGTCATTTAAATTCTTATAGTTTTAATTTGAATGTTGATTATTAAATAAATGTGATTAATTGATCATTAAATTTAAAAAAATCGGTTGTCGGATAAATGAAAACTTTGATTTCAGCTTCAGTCAGATGAGCTCATGGCATCATAATATTGCATTTCTGTAGTAAATTATTAAAGAATTCCTCTATTTCAGATAGACACACAACTGTTTTTGGTCAGAATAAAGAAGCATGAATGGTTTTTCTGCACTGATGTTTTCTGTATCCCGTTATTTTCCCAGCATACACTCACTCAGCTTTGATTTCTGAGGATAAAAACAAGGATCAAGAAGGAATAATTTCATGGGTGCAGTTTCAACACTAAAACTAAAGTTATACACGAATCTAAAGTCGGACAGAAATGAAACGGGTCTGTCGGAGTCGTCAACATAACCAGGATAATTGGAGCGTTCAGAACAAATAACGAGTACTTTGTCGGTTTACCCAGAGCGTCTGGTTTATTTTTCCTCCACATCTGGCTGACGTGTGGGTAACGTGCGGTCGATGCCACACTTCTCCTCAGTGTTTCACAGGCAATGCCTAAATCCATTTCAACGTTTAGTTGGTTGTGCTTTATTTTGCAATCAAATTGAGCAATTAAAGTTTTTTTTTTCTTATACAAAAAATCTGTTTATTTTTTTTAGACACACAGACATAAAAAATCTGCCTCTGAATCTCAACAATGGTGACAATTATAAAGAATGTTGCAGTGCATTCTGGGTGCCACCAATCAAAACTCATTCATTTTCTTTCTTTTTTTGTTGCAAAAACAGTAACTTATACAAGCTAAAAAAGCAATTAAATTTGAAACTAAAGTAAACATGAAATCAAAATTATTTTTTCCCGAACCAACATGACTTTATTTCTTCTGCAGAGAACAAAAGAAGATATTTGCAAGAGTTTAAACTAATTTGGACCCCACTGACTTTCATTGTGTGGAGTTTCATTGGGGAAAATATGAATATTTATTGAATGTTTTATGTAAAGTTATATAAATATAAGAATATTAAAATAATAGATTCAATTTGATTCAATTTGAAATTACAATATAAAAATATATACAAATATTTAATGTTAGGTGCAATTGATCACAAATAATTAGAGAAAAATCTGTGATTAATTAGTTATATTTTAATTGATTGACAGCACTTATATAGTGTATATATATAGCCTATATATAAAATTACAATATAAAATTATATTAAAAACTTTCATGTTGCGATTAATCACAATTAATTACAGAAAAATGTGTGAATAATTAGTTATTTTTTAAATTGATTGACAGCACTAATATATATAAATATATAAATATATATAAAATATTTTTTTTATAGAAATACTTTACATAAAATATAAAAAAATATTATTTTTTTAATGAATGCATTCATCAGTGCACGTTCTTTTTTTTTCTAAAGACAAAAATGTTCATGCAATCATGATTTCAATGCATGAATTATTGTATTCACCTCATTCGATCTGTGCTACTTGAACAAACACATGAACAAAACATGCATGTCTTCTGCTTGTGGAGCCACGTTTAGCAGACGTTTCTTTATGATGTCATTGCATTAATTATCTTCACTCATTAATACAGGCGTCAGCATCTCAGAAAGACACCGTCCCGACATGCAGAAACCGCAAAACTCATCCAGCGCGCGTCACGCCGGAGGAATGCTCCTCTCACAGCTTTATACCCATGGATGGTTCAGCTCCGTTTGCGTTTCCTAAAGGACAGATTATAGAGCTGAATCCTGGCAGCGTTTCTAAAGTCACCCGAGGCCACACAGAAGAGCCTTCGCAACGCTAACCTGAACCAACACCAGGAGAGAGCCGTGAGACATCAATCAGACGAGAGCGAGCCGAAGATGACAGGCTAATAACACGAGTACAGCGCAGGTAAATCACAGCAACACGCCAAACACCTGCAGGCCTTCAACACACACCATACAGAGATGTTCCTGCTCTCACAGATCTTAGTCAAGCTCCAAACCTTCTCCTAAAATATACCTGAGGAGAACACTATAGTCTTCATACACTAATGAATGTGGAGAGCAGGTCAGATCCTTTGGTGAGAAATGTTTGAGATAATATTCAGACTTTTAATTGCAGTCTCTGGATTTTGCATGGTTGGAGATCGTATCTGAAACTCTAAAGGAGAAACACGTGAGATTTCTGGGGTCTTTTTCTCAAGAGAAACAGGTGAGAAGCAAAAGACTTCAGCAAAATGACCTGTTTATCTCACTGCTGTCTAGCAGAAACAAGTAAGAAATAAAAATATGTTTTTTTTCTATGGTGCCGACTTCAGTTCACAACAAATTAACATCAAAATAATTGAAATATAATATAATATAATATAATATAATAAATCAAGTTGAACTAAATGAAAATGAGAAATGTTGCTTTAGCAACTAACTCATGTTAATTGTATTTAAGTAACCATTTTTTTATGGTTTTAGTGCAAGGGAACATTTTTAAATAAATAAATGCAAATCTGAAAATAAATACATGCGGGAATGAATAAATAAATATAAAAATAAATGAACGCTTAAATAGATGTAAAAATAAATAAAACTATAAATAAATATAAAAATACATGTAAAATAAATAATAGTTAAAAAGAAAATAAATAAATAAATAAATGTAAAAAATAATACAGAAAATGATAAATGAAGGAAAGGCATGATAAAACAATTAATTCAGGATTACATTTGAATTAAAAAAGTATCATATTTGTTTTATCAAGTCATTTATTCCTTTATTTATTTTCCTATTATTACATTTTATTTATTTAGCTATATATTAATTTATTTTTAAATTTCTACACGTTTGGTCCTCAATGTGGTCTAATCAATATTTTCACCATGTTAAGTCATGTGACACTGAAGACTGGAGTAATGATGCTGAAAATTCACAGGAATATATTACATTTTATACTATATTAAAAATAGAAAACAGTTCTTTTGAATTGCAATAATATTTTGCGGTTTTAATGTTTTTTTTAAATGTTTAAAAAAATGTTTTACTGTTT
>JARWKJ010000022.1:2391328-2428828 GCA_029959095.1 Rhinichthys osculus | reverse complement strand
TGCATATTCACTTATCAGAGTCTGCGGGCCGGGATAATAAACCGGATTAAAGCGATAAGTAATTGCTCTGTCGCTGAGCGCTAGCGAACAGCTGAGGCTCTTTCCTGAACGCGCGCGACTGTACGGCTATTAAACTGGCGCGCGTTTATTTGGATTTGGACCGTAATTCTAAACCAGCCTTGCTGAAAAGACCAGTCTATACATTCAGACTTGCTGGTTTGGTGCTGATCTACCAATCAAAACACCGGCCTTTCTGCTGAATCTGGATGAGGAAGTCATGACCGGCTAAGCTTGTTAAAGGAATAGTTGACTCCATTTACTCATGTATCATTTTCTCTCTATAACACAAAATATATTTTGCACAACACTGGGGTCCAAATAAAACATTGAGACAAATATTTGTGTGTGTGTGTGTGTGTGTGTGTGTTTCGCCGAAGAAAAGTAAGTCATAAATGTTTAGAATGACAAAAACACATTTGCGTTGGCTCGCTAAATGTTTGCGTTACTCCGAAAAACTTTGCGTTTGCTCGCAAAACCTTTGTGATCTTTGAACGCAAAGTTTCCGGGGCAACACAAAAGCATCGCCAAATCATTTTTCCTTCCATCTCATTTTTTGTCCCTTTAGAGGCTTTAGAAAATACATATTTGTGTAGATCTTGGCGAACAATTAGCATGTGGTGTTAAGTCTGGCCACTGGGGGCGCATTGACGTTTTTCTTGGCGCCCTAGAAAGTAAAAAATTTAATAAAAAAGATACTATGAAAATTTCCAAAGGACATTCAGAAAATATTTTTGAAGCTCTCAGACGTTCTGATCTGGTATTTGTGCTGACATTTTTATTTAAAATTTTAGTAAGTTTGTTATATGCTTTCATCATTTTTAGTAGTTTATTTATTTATTTCTACATAGCTTTATTTTTAATTGGTAGTTGCTAAAGCAACATTTATAATTTGTTTAAATTTTTCATCTAATATTTATATTTTATTTAATCTCTATTTCAATTACTAAAAACAATTTTTAATAAGTTTTAGTTAATAATACCAACACTGATTAAGTTGCAATTTTTTTTTTTGTTATTTTTTTGAATTGTGTCTAAATCTAAATTTGGTATTTGTAGGATTACATTTTAGCAGATAGAGAGGTCTCATGTTTCTCACATGTGTCTCAGTTTCAAATAAGCGAAAATATTTATTCTGAGTATGAATTATTTAAATTAGGAATATTGTGACGTGTTCGCTCCGAGAAGAAAACTTTGCAGAGCTTCTTCATGCTCAAACAGCAACATTACACACTAAAGAAAGCATAGGGCTTCTTTAAATGTAGTTTTTGAAGCCCTCAGACATTGTGATCTGCGGTTTGCCGTGATCGTCTCCTAAAAAGTGTCTTCAGCTCAAATATAAACTACCTGTTACTACCCTGCTCAACATTCATTCAGGACACCAGAAATAAACATTGTTCACATTGCTATCACAAATGTCCCAATTTCATGCCATTCTTTGATTCACAATTAATGACCATTTTCAATAATGGCAGGCCACCAAAGTCTTTCATTAATCAGCAAGCAAAATCACCATTTCAAAGGTGGCGCTCTCCCAACATCTCAGAAGTCCACCGCTGCCACTGCCTTTTTAACTAATTCATAACACTTATACTCTGGAGGTAAGAACAAGCTCTTTCGGCCTCATTACAGACAACTGTTATCACTCGTCTACAGACATGTTTTAAACACGCTGGCGCTCTTCTACTACCATACTCGTATCTCTCTGGACAGACTTTGTCGACCCCGAAGAAGATACTGAGCTTGTGAAAGATGCGAACGTCCATAACAGATCTGAGTGTGAAAAGACTATATGGTATATGGTATATAATTATGGTATATAATCATGAAAGTATGAAAAGAGAATCTCAGTTTGTTCTCTTATACAGAAACGAGACGAAATAGACTTGAAATGTATTTGACATGGCTGGACTGTAAAGAAAAAGTTGAGCCCAGTGTTAACTTATTTTTTAGTATTATAGTATTCATTAATATTCTGATCTAACTTGTCTCCTCTAGAGATGTCTCAAAAGGTGCTCCGAAATGCTCAAATTTATCATATATTTCTCAAACATCCATATATTTGATCATAGTTTGACCAAATATACCCGAGAAATGGTTCAAGTGACCCAATTCTGAATCTTTCCAACTTATGTGGCACACATCGGATGCGACCCATCCAGGAAAACAGCATCTGGATTCTGATATTCTCAGATCGGATTCGCGCCTCATTCACAGTGGAAATAATCTGCTTTGAATCGGATAGGTGCATTTGCGTATGCCATGTAAGCAGACAGATTGAATATTCCCGAGTCATACGACATGGAAAAAGCGACCGCTGGAAAGCCAATCGTCTGCTTTTAACAGTCAAGCCGGAAAACATGTAAGCCTATCGTCTGGTTCCACTGACGCATGCGCACAGTTGAGGTTTGCGACAGGGGAGACGAGAACCCTTGCGCATGCGTAGTAAAGTATAACCTGTGGGGAAAAAGGCCTTTTAAACCTTATTTTGGGGCAAAGTCATCAAACTTTTTCAGCGATTTTTATCATATTTTACTGCTGTTTCTATACAAGCAGTTTTTATGTCCTGGTGACCAGTGAAACTGCAGTTCTGACTCTCTGCCCATTCATTTAGATAGGAGTCTGGTCTTGTTAGTCCGAAATAGCTGCCCGGAGGCGTTGCCAAGATGGCGGCCGAGTGGCATGACTTGCCTAAAAGGACTTTGACTAAACCCAATGCTTTGCTGACCTATAAAGATGGTGTGGACAGCAGAAACTTGTATTATCATTGCAAAATCACACTGTATTTACTTCCTTTTCAGCCTAAGTATGTGTATCTTGGGTTGTTTCGCCAAGTGGAAAGTGTGAATGCAGATATAGGTCACTTTTAAAAGAAGATGTAAGCTGGTCGTCAAAAAAAATCTGATATAGTCAAGAAGTCGTAATTGGGCACCAAAACCTGCAGTGGAAATGCAACCAAAGAGCAATACAATTTCAATCAATGGTACTTCTTAGTTCAATCAAACAAAGTTAAGGCTAAGACGGATGATCTCAAATTCTACTTTTACTTCAATCTCCGCCATAATTTCTCCCTGCAGTTAAAAATGAATCATATTAATCATGTACCAGTGAAAATCACACTCTATAAATTATGCCATTCAACTGTCTTGTTGCCACTGTGTGGCCTATTTTCCCCTTCCTTTCTTCAACAAATCATGGATTTTCTTTTCTTTACAATGGCAGGCCACCAAATTCCTTCATCAATCTGTGAAAAAAACCCACGCAGAAAAAATCACAAGAGGTATTACCATTTCAAAGGTGGCTCTCTGAAGGAGCGTGTCGTCCGCGGCTGCCATTTTAACTAATTCATAACACTTATACTCTGGAGGTAAGAACAAGGTCTTTCGGCCTCATTATTCACCGCTTTTATCGGTCTCCTAAAGACATGTTTTAAACATGCTCGCGCTCTTTCTATCTGTCCATCCGTGCGTGTGTGTAACTTTTGATTAATCTCAGAGCAAACAGAGCACTAAAAAGCCCTGTAGAATAGATGCTCGTTCGTCCAATCAGCCGTGATTACGTGGCAACGGCTCGTGTAAGACTCGTGCACGCGCCGGACACTTGGTATTAATGAAGGCCGCTGGTGGAACGTGATATTAGGATTCATATCAGGCCTGATGGAGGCTCACCTTTGACTCTCCGGGGGCTTTGGCTTCGGCTTATCAGGGACGACCGGCACCACGAGCGCCACATTTTATCTTTAAAATGTATATTTCATGGGCATATTCTTTTCCTCAGCTTTACTGGAGTCTTTAAGCTCTCGGCTGGTGTGATAAATAACCTGAGAAAGACTCGCTTCTGCTGCGAAATGTCACATGTCTCACATTAAACCTCATGCAAAAGCAAAAAATAATGTGCAACTCTCTTGTACATTAGTCAGCTCCATCTATTGCCACTTTTAAGTCTTATTTAAAAACATTTATATTTTCTTCAGCTTTTGAATAAGTTCATGTCATCAATTTTGTGAAGCACTTTGGGGCAACGTCTGTTGTTAAAAAAAAAGTGCTATATAAATAAAGTTGCTTGCTTGCTCTTGAATCTCATTTGTGTCGCGTGTATTCAAACTTGATGCGGTGCGATCGGTCATGTGATATGCAAAAACAAATCTGAATATGTGCATGTATGAATGAGAAAACGATCCCGTTTAGATGCCTCGGAAGGTCGTAGGGGGTGAAATGGAGTCGCAGTAGTTTTGGGAAGGACCGGACGGGTTCGTACCTCTGGCCAGGGATGATGGGGAAGGTTTTTTGGGCATCTCACTGAAGCCGTTTCCCTCCAGAGCGGACGTCTTACAGTCCTTCTTCTCTGCGGCGCTGGGCACACTGGCCTCCATTCTGAAGTATTCTGTGAGAGAGAGAACAAACATACATCAAGATCTATTAATGTGGCAAAGCAAACAAATAATAAGAATAAGAAAAAAATATAAAAAATGAATAATAAAAATTAAACGAATATATATATATATATATAAATGAACACATTTAAAAATATATAAAAAATAAAATATCAAATAATAAGAAAGAATATTAATATATATTAAGGGTGTCAAACGATTAATCGCATCCAAAATAAAAGTTTGTGTTTACATAATATATGTGTGTGTGTGTACTGTGTATAATTATTTTGTATAAAGAAAAATATGTTATTTATATATAAAATGTTTATATTTATATCAAATATACATTATACAGTATATAGGCTACATTCAGTCTATATACAGTATATACATGCAAATATTTCTTAAATACACATGCATGTGTGGGTATTTATGTATTAAAAATAATTATACACAGTACACACACATATATTATGTAAACACAAACTTTTATTTTGGATGCGATTAATCGTTTGACAGCCCTAATATATATATAAAACATGTGCAAATAAAATTAAATAATAAAATGTGAAAAAAAAAGAAAAAAAAGAAAAAAAAATTTATGTAAAAAAAAAAAAACATGCATACACACACATATAAATAAATAAATATCACAGAATATCATCCACTAGAGTTGTGGGCGCTGGGGGTAAATGAAGCGTGATCTGCTGTGACGACACAATCGTGTTGCATTGTGGTCCGTGGCTCTGTCTGAAGTGTACATACGAGTCGACTTGCTCCCTCGAACCAAACACACTTCCCTCGCGAAGTCCATCGCACTTAAACACGGCAACCCCGAGGGGAAGTGCTTAGGGAAGCTTGCGTGTTAATTAAAATCTCCCTGTTTAAATGTCTAAATGCTCCGTCGTAAAGTTAATTAGGAAGGCTTTAAAGTAACAGCATCGGGTCACACTTACTAACACACATTCTGATTGGTTGCTTCAAAGAGTCCCACCTCAAATAGTCTGATCTCTCTATAAAAATGCACTGCAGGATGATGCAATCACTGACCTTTAATACTTAGAGGTCAGTTTAAATCATTAAGAATGAGCAACACTAATAAATGACTTATGAATTATGAAACAGGAATCTGTGTGCTACATCATTGAAATGGCTTGAGTGAGCAGAAGCAGATTTGTTCAGTCACTCAACCGTCTCTCTTCTCTCTTTTTTTAAGGCAAGGTAAGCCGATTAAAGGAGGAACACACTTGTGGTCCTGGATAGCATCTGTTTCCGCTTTCCTTCGCCAACAGTGATGCCCCCTGTCCAGCCGCTGGCACCAGCAGGCATGAAGCGTTCAGCTCCCAGTCAAAGATGACTTCATTCACGTTCCTGGTCTTGACTTAACAACATCTTGACGTTTATTTTCAGCTGACGTCATCATTCCCTCATATTTTGCAAGGCTACATATTTTACAGGTCCACATATCAGGGCGTATCGCAACCAAAATCAGTCAGGATGACAAACACGCTCCTTATGTGACCCTGCGTTCACCTTTACATTAATCCTGCATTGAAATAACAGCATCAGTCTTTTCAATCGGCCCTGCTGGAGAATATTGGCTCAAAATGTTCCAAATGTTGGCAGTCCGAATAAAATGACGGCACGGCCAAAACCTTACATCATATCAGGAGTCATTTTATATTCTTTTAGTCATATTAGAGTGATTTCTGAAGGATCATGTGACACTGAAGACTGGAGTAATGATGCTGGAAATTCAGCTTTGATCACAGGAATAAATGAGAGTTTAAAATATAATCTAATAGACAACAGTTAATTTAAATTGTAATAATATTACACAATATTACTGTTTTTACTGTGTATTTTGACCAGTCAAGCATCAATGCAAAAACAGCTTCAAATTGAGTTCAAAACTAAAGACTGAAATCGGACAAACTAACATAATAGACTCTAATTGTGATTGGATGAATCATATGTAAAATACACAAACACAAACATGCGCACACGCGCACACACACACACACACACACACACACACACACACACACACACACAAACGAGCACACACACACACACACACACACACATGCACACGCACACACACACTCACACACACACTCTCTCTCTCTCACACACACACACACACTCTCTCTCTCTCTCAACTATAAACCAACTAAACTGAACTTTACTTCACATTGTGTCAAACAAACTCTCACTAACTTCGTCTTAACTTGTTTGTGACGTGTCCCACTGTGTCATTTCATGCCTCGTTCATATGTAAATAATGTAAAACAGTTCTGCCCACTGATAGCATGCAAAACATCTATCAACCATCATTTCATTCAGCCCTAGTGTGAAGCTGTGTCAAAAACAAAATAATACAAAATAAAATGAAAAAATATAAAACAAAAGAAAAAACTAAATAAAATATAAACTTAGATATTAAAATGAAATAAAAAAAGATATATATACAAAATAAAATATAAAAAATTAAAATATATAAAATAAATATATTTAAGCAACAAAATTAAAGGTAAAGCCTTAATAATAATAATAAAAAAAGTTTAAAAAAAAAAGAGTAAAAATATAATCTAGTGTGCGTCACACAGTTTCCTTTCAGTTCTTCACGATGAAGCTGTTATCACAGTATTGTCTTTGTCCTTGCAGTTTGACTGAAATAAGTGAAAGACAAACACCTCTGTGAACGTGAAGAGCATCGGCGATCTCAGGATGGGTCAGAGTTTGCTCTCGGACGCCCCTGTGGAGTCGAGAGCCGCGTGTTCACGGCAGGACCAGTGTGACGGGATAATACGGGTGTCAAAGACCAAACAGACAGATGGTCACGCAAACAACAGGCACTCTCGCTGTTCCTGACGGTGTTTTTAATCAGCTACAGTCACGAGACCCGCGAGCACTCACTCCTGACCCCGATTATCACCGAGGACAGGTACAGCCAAAGTGGACGGGATTTTACTTACTTTCAAACTCAGAAAAAGAGATTTGAGAGCTATAATCAGTGCATAATAACTTTCATTTCATAATATAAAGTAATAGTGCACAAGGGCTAATTTTATGATAATAAATATAATTTTTCATTACATGCAAAAGGAGATTTTCAGCATTTAAAATGAATGCCTGAGCTGCGCTTTTCCACACAATAAAAGTGGCTTTCTGATTTATACACTGATTAATGATTTATACTGTACAAGTGTTTTTACTCCACATTTTGAATCTGTTTTTAATCCTCTGTCTGGATGCAAAATAAAATGTAAGAAATTTATTTTCATACGGAAAGGTCCCATTTGTTTTGAGAGTGAAAAGTGATTGAATGAAGATATTAAATATATTTATTATATTATTATTGAATAATTGTATAATAATTATTACTACAAATTATATTTCATATTTTAATCAATTACATGTAAAATAATAAATATAATCAATTATTCGTATTTTATATTAATAATTAAATACTATTAAATATATATATATATATATATATATTAAATACTATTTAATATATATATATATATATATATATAAAATAATATCATATATTTATATATATATATATATATATATATATATATATATATATAAAATAATATAATATATATATATATATATGGGTAGTGCATTTATATATATATATATATATATATAGAGTATATATATGATTAAAATTGGGCCTATTTTCACTTTACATGTGGAAAATGTGGAAAATGTGAAAAATGTCACTTTACATTCCTGGAAAATACATTAAATTGTACCAGTGAATACATAAGTCATATAGAGTTTCAAATTGGCTGCACTTTTTGAAATGCACATCAGAAACTACAAACATTTAATAAATAAATATGTTTAGTACGACAAATGAAACCAGTAAAATGATCCAGAACAGGCAAACGTTGCCAAAGACTGGAATCAGCTCAAGAGTTTCTGTTCGATTTCACAGCACATTTCACTCTCAAAATAAATCCAAACTAATAATTTGAAAATGACTGTTTATTTTTGTGTAAAGGAGCATTAAAACAGAGCCAAAAGCTCCATCCACAAACTTCGACCGAGGAGGAGCTGCAGCTTTTAAATCACGGGCTGGATTTGCTCTGACTCTTGGAAGTGTGTGACGGACGGCAGTGTGTGTTCTTTACGAGCTGATGGCTCTCTTTGAAGGGCTCTAACAGGTGTGAGGGGCTTTTCTCCGTGAATCTCGGGCAAAGACATTGTGCCATTCAAGACCAGAGACCCCGCGGCATCCGGGAGCTCATTACGACGGATCAGTGGGGGAAAACACTCCTGCTTTACACCCGCACCTCATTAATTACAGCAGTGAAATAACAGCATCCTTCACACGGCTGAGAACTGACCTGAGATCAGCGCTCTCAGTGCCCTGATGTCTGTCTCGCACTACACGTGTGGCTGAAGCCTTTTATTTAGTAGATGACGGGAAGTGAGAAAGACTGGGATCTAAGGATTATCGCTTTAAATGTTGGTGGGAATTTACCAGAGTTAAACTTAAACTGAAGCCACACCATGAAAGCATTCAATAAATCAAATCAAAACTCTGATTCAGATTCAATAATTCATAAACTTGCAAATATTCATAGTCTGCATGGAAGACAGACAGACAGACTGACTGATAGATAGACATATATAGAACGATAGAACCATAGAATGATAGATAGATAGATAGATAGATAGATAGATAGATAGATAGATAGATAGATAGATAGATAGATATAGATAGATAGAACGATAAAACAATAGATAGAAAGATGGATGGATGGATGGATAGAACGATTGTAAAAACAATAGATAGAAAGATGGATGGATGGATGGATGGATGGATAGAACAATTGTTAAAACAATAGATAGATAGATAGAACGATAGATTGGATGGATGGATGGATAGATGGATAGATAGATAGATAAAAGGATAGATAAAACAATAGATAGAAAGATAGAATGATGGATGGATGAATAGAACGATAGATAGAACGATAGATAGAACGATAGAACGATAGATAGACAGATAGATAGATAGATAGATAGATAGATAGATAGATAGATAGATAGATAGATAGATAGATAGATAGATAGATAGATAGATAGAAAGATGAATGGATGGATAGAACGATAGAAAGATAGAACGATAGATAGATAGAACGATAGATAGAATGATAGAACGATAGATAGATAGAACGATAGATAGATAGATAGATAGATAGATAGATAGATAGATAGATAGATAGATAGATAGATAGATAGATAGATAGATAGATAGATAGATAGATAGAAAGATGAATGGATGGATAGAACGATAGAAAGATAGAACGATAGATAGATAGAACGATAGATAGAATGATAGAACGATAGATAGATAGAACGATAGATAGATAGATAGATAGATAGATAGATAGATAGATAGATAGATAGATAGATAGATAAAACAATAGATAGAAAGATGGATGGATGGATAGATAGAACAATTGTTAGAACGATAGATAAAAAGATAGAATGATTGATAGAACGACGGATGGATGAATACTCTATACAGATTTCTGCTGTATTTTACTTCTTGCATTAAACTTTTCAGAGCAAATGAATAAATACTGAGATATATTCAAATTCAATATCATCCATTTCACTCAGCTCTACACACATCCATCCTACTATTCAAACAAAATAAAGCCTTTAAGAAATGATAATTATCTATTCTTCTAATGAACAATCGTCATTTACATTTCTAACAAGCTTGTGACGCACAGCAGGAGCAAATAATCCTGATCTCCATTCCTGAGCTCTCACTGTCCTGAGGAACACAAACACCATTCATGAGGCCATCAGAGGCACAATAGAAGCTTTAGGAGGAGATAATTGAGCAGAGCAACAACAACTGAACTTTACATTCCCCCTCAAGACCTCATTGTGCTCAAATCAATGGCATGTTGGTTTTAACATCTGAGCTGTCAGGGAAACCACTAGAAGATGAGCTGCACAGATATCAAAGCCTGAGAGTGTTTGCAGATCCTCTCAATCTGGACTTCAGCGCTTCAGAGATCGATTACTCTGTTCTGTTTCTCTGAAAGAGGTCCACGTGTCCATCGTTCACTCGTTCACAGGTGGGCAGCTGTTCAGTAAAGCGCCCTAGTGAGGGGACATGTGTCGCGGGTCATTTCCTATGAGAAAACAGACCATAAATCTGGTGTGGAAAATACACTCGTCTTGGGTCTGGATTACCATAAATACGAGATGACGACTTGGAAGTGTTTACGGCAGCGTTCAAAACACCGTCTCTGACGCCTTGCTGTTCATCACAGGACAGTTATTCATCTTTGCATTGATTCTCGTCCAAAAATATGTCAAACAGAAATGTGGAGGTTGTAAAACTGTTGCTATTACATGAGAATGCTATTCAAAAAATGATCCTAGTCTTAATTTTAAAGGTAAAAGACTGTAAAGCTGCTACGGTGATTGGTTAACGGCAAGTTCCTTTATATACAGTGAAAAACTATATCTAATGAGACATTTCATGTAATTTTACAGCAAAATATTGTTAAATGCACAGTTTTAGATAGAACGATAGATCGAACGAACGAACGAACGATATAGATAGACAGATAGATAGATAGAATGAAGGAACGTATGATAGATAGATAGATAGATAGATAGATAGATAGATAGATAGATAGATAGATAGATAGATAGATAGATAGATAGATAGATAGATAGATAGATAGATAGATAGATAGATAGATAGATAGATAGATAAAACGATAGATAAAACAATAGATAGAAAGATACAATGATGGATGGATGGATGGATGGATAGAATGATTGTAAAAACAATAGATAGAAAGATGGATGGATGGATGGATGGATAGATAGATAGATAGATAGATGGATAGATAGATAGAATGATTGTAAAAACAATAGATAGAAAGATGGATGGATGGATGGATGGATAGAATGAAGGAACGATAGATAGATAGATAGATAGATAGATAGATAGATAGATAGATAGATAGAAGGAACAATAGATAGATAGATAGATAAATAGATAAATAGATAGATAGATAGATAGATAGATAGATAGATAGATAGATAGATAGATAGATAGATAGATAGATAGATAGATAGATAGATAGATAGATAGATAGATAGATAGATAGATAGATAGATAGATAGATAGATAAATAGATAGATAGATAGATAGATAGATAGATAGATAGATAGATAGATAGATAGATAGATAGACAGATAGATAGATAGAATGAAGGAACGTATGATAGATAGATAGATAGATAGATAGATAGATAGATAGATAGATAGATAGATAGATAGATAGATAGATAGATAGATAGATAGATAGATAGATAGATAGATAGATAGATAGATAGATAGATAGATAGATAGATAGATAGACTAAGGATGGTATACCGTATACGATAAAGGTAAAAAGCAGATTTTTGCAATTTGGTATATTGATATTATATTTTGTTTATGTTTTGCTGTAAATTTAAGTTCAATCTGTAAAATTTTCAAAGTTGCTATCATATTTTTTATGGTAAAGTTCTGGAAAGCACAGCTGTAAATTTCACTGATATTATTTTAACAGAAAAGTTTTCTAACAGTCATAATCTGTACGGTAATACAGAAAATTAAAACTATGGATTTTCCATCACAGTTCAATGCATTTAGGAGCTTCTGGAAACATTTCAGGCTTTTTGCATAAAAGAAACGTTTTTTCCATCTTAAGCTCAAGATATATATATATATATAAAAAACATCCACAATAATTCACAAGACTGAAAGAACACAGACTAACACATCAAACACGCTCAGAGTTGAACTTCAGCCACGGTGTGTGTGTGTGTGGAGGGTTTAGAGAAACTACGAGACGGATCGCGAGTCCTTCAGGACGGGAGGGGTTGGGATTCTCGGGAAAGGAGAGAGACGTCCACAGAAATGAATGCTTATATTCCAGGTGCAGGGAGCCTTCAGGAGAGCGTTTGGCTCATCACGCTGGATTACTCACTGCAACCCCCTACCTCAGCGCTGAATAATTACAGCTCGAGCTGTCCCACAAACTAATGGCTCTGACAGAACCCTGAAAGGTCACATAGTGAAATCCCTCAGAGGCTCTCGGGCTCTCTCGCTCGCTCTCTCTCTAGAGTTCGATTGTTCAAACTTTGGCTTGAAGTGTGTTTCTTCAGGTTCATGTATCTTACAAGCAAAAGCACACAGACCTGAACTTCAGAAGCAAGATTCCTGTAGAGGGGGAAACCTAGCGGTCGCTCTTTCATCAGTTTGCACTTATGACGAACCAACTCTGTCTCTGTTTTTTTTCTCCAAAAATTCCTTAAGAGACTGAAAAACTGAGTCCATATAACAGACAACAAGAGCATAGATCAGACTTTCCAAATCTGAGCATTTTCTCATATATATATATGATTTTATGTTTATATTTTTACTGTATGCATGTGTGTGTATATATATTTGTAAATGTTTATAAATATATATATATATATATAAAGCAATACTTTTTTATGAGAAAAAAAGAAAAAAATGCTCAGATTTGCAAAGTCTATCAAATCCATCATATCTATAATTCATTAACACTAAATCGAAAAACAAATATATATATATATATATACACAGACATACATACACTGCATATTAATATATATATTGCTCACTTCTGACCCAGTTTCACAAAAATGTTTTATATATATACATAATAACAAAAATATAAACATATATATATATATATATATATATATATATATATATAAGCCAAAAAAAAAAATATGTGTAAATATTTTATTTGGATGTTTTTATCTTGTTAATATATGTTTATATATTAAACATATTTTGGTGAAACGTTGGGTCAGAAGAACATCAAATTATATATACATATAATATTTTTTAATAAGTTTAAAGTAAATGATTTCAGCTCTTTAAAGCTTTCACAGTCACTCACTTCTGACCCAACGTTTGACAATAACCATTCTTGAGGTTTCGAAAGAAAAAAAGTTTAATTTTAAACGAACCACATGACACATCAGAGCCGCCAATTCAGTGTCGTTTCAACAGAGCGTTGCATTCCTCACTGATTTAACAAGCTTGAGTCCATCAGGATAATAATTCCAGCAAATTCCAGGGAATATTACTCATAAGTGAGTGAAGCTCGGTTCAGTCACAGACACGAGGAGATATCGCTGGAGATACACACAGCATGTTCACAGCTCATGCCTCCCTTAAAAGTCCCAGTGTTTGATATAAGACAGCAGGGAGTCGTGTGAGTCAGGACGGGACGGAGGCTTCAGCGCTAATGGTGTGTTTCAGTAATGGACGTGTGTGAGTTTAGGTGATAGTCAGATCACACCCCCCGCTGATAAGTGCAATATCCTGTGGACCATCTCCGTTAGTGTGACCAATGCCGAACAGATGTTCAGAAGCTCAGACCAGGATTCCTCCTGCCTCCCGAAGTCTGCCCACAAAGCGATTACATCTCACATTTTCAAAATGTTTTTAAAGGGATAGTTCACCCCAAAATGTAAACTCTGTCAGTAATGACTCTCCCTCATGTTGTTCAACCCCGTAAGACTTTCGTTCATCTTCGGAACACAAATTAAGATATTTGTGATTAAATCTGAGAGCTGGATCACTCCTCCATAGGCTTCTTAAGGGATTGAAACTGGCCGGCCCAAAAGTTAAAGACATCGTTAAAATAGTCCGAGTGACTACAGTGGCTCAATCTTAAGTTTATCAAGCGACGAGAATACTTTCTGTGCGCAAAAAAACAAACAAAAATAACAACTTTATTCAACTATTCATTTCCTATTCATTCACGCCTTCGTGTGGCGTACAACCCAGAAGCGCTGCGCTGTTACACTACATGAACTCACTCGAGGCCCACAGAGAAGGAAATGAATAGTTGAATAAAGTCGTTATTTTTGTTTGTTTTTTGCGCACAGAAAGTATTCTCGTCGCTTGATAAACTTAAGATTGAGCCGCTGTAGTCACTCGGACTATTTTAACGATGTCTTTCATAACTTTTCTGGGCCGGCCAGTTTCAATCCTTTAAGAAGCCTATGGAGGAGTGATCCAGCTCTCAGATTTAATCTAAAATATCTTAATTTGTGAACGAAGATGAACGAAAGTCTTACGGGGTTGAACAACATGAGGGAGAGTCATTACTGACAGAGTTTACATGTTGGGGTGAACTATCCCTTTAATGTGCTGTATAAATGAAGGTGACTTGACTTGCCGAGCTCCCACTGCCCTTTAAAAGCAGAAATGTTTGTTAACAGCACGCTTTGATCCACCAGCCAAATGGTGTTTTTAGGAGACACTTGCGGTTTGACACCAGGACTGTAATGTAAACGTCCTCCCTGTTCTGTTATTGAGCTCTTCTAACGTTTACAACCACTTACATTGGTAGTTATAACAGCTTTTAGTGTTGAGATGGCAGTGTCTTTCTGTAAAGAAAGCTGACGAGGGTTTGCAAATAATCTGCAAAGCTGATTTAAAAGAACACCGAACACGAAGTTGAGCGCAAATCTGAGCAAAATAAATTACACTATGTGGATACAGACATGATTAAGAAGAACCAGCTAACTCAACCAGGTCTCGACCTTTAACCCTGTGTGATTGCAAAGGCCTAACATCTGCCCTGGGTTTCACAGACAAGGCTTAAGCGAGTCCCAGACTAAAATGCATGTTTGAGCTGTTTTAAAGCTCTGCAGTCAATAACTTTATCCCTTAAAACTCATCTTTGATCAACAAAATGACATATTTCAACGTTTTTTCCTTGAACTATCTTGAATGTAACTCGACACCCTTGCCTCATTTAGTATACGCGGTTCTATGAATATGCAAATGAGCCCCGCCTCCACTCACTCACTCAGCTCAGAGATCCACTGGTTGACGATCACACGTTGATCTGATTGGTTACAAGGTCGTTTGTGACGTCAGAAACACCAGCGATTTCAAACCGTGTTTTTGAGACTGTCTTTGGTTCACTGCAGTTTTAAGCAGAAAATACTCAGCAATGCTGTCGACTTATGAACTTACACATGGTTTAAGCGTATTAAAAACACCACATAGATACATAAACAACATTAAAAACTTGATTCTCACCACAGGGGGACTTTAACTGAATGCTTGTATATCTTAAAATAAGTCAGTGTCACTGTTTAGTCTCAAGATGCACATTTTTTTTAAGGCACGTTTATAAAAGCCACTTAAATGCCCTAATTGAACTAAGGCCTAATCCTGGCTTAATCTAAACCCTGTCTGTGAAACCAGGCAAAGAGTCTGTCATAAACAGAGTCACACGGACCCGATGTGAGCAAACATTCCCCAATGCAAAGACAAATAAGTCACAGAAGACTGTCTGTGTTACAATAAATGTAAAGATGTGCGCTGCATGTCCGGAGCTGCTGAACACGTCTGAACCGGCTCTAGGCCACGAGCCAGCGCTTGTGAAACCGCCAGGGATTTCTGCTATCAGGCATTTGTCTGAAACATGTACGATTCCATCAGCAATGAAAGCAATGATGATGATCCGTCTGTATGACTGCGCGTAAACCCACGGCTCTCTGCTGTCAAAAGTTCTTTAGGTATTAAAGGAGTATCATCCGGTTACTGCATCCCTTCAGGAATTCATTAAGTCCCGAATCAAAGCCAGTCAAGAGGCGCTACGGATACCCTTCACATTTCATAGCGGGGCGAGCATCTCCTGCTCCCAGCGGCCCGCAGATCTTTGATTTCAAAGCGTCTCGTGGCGTGTGATGGCCTTTCAGGAGACTGGGATTCTCTGATTTCATTCTCCGTAATTAGACGCTGCTTGATGCGTGATTGTCTCTGGTTGATGAAGGCCTTTCTGCCCGATCACTTTTCCCAAGAGTTTCGAACTGGTTGTTGAATTAGCCCGTTCAATTTCAGTTCTTCAGTAGGAGTTACCATAGATGCTTAGATAATAAAATGCAAGAAAATTTTTTTTTAAATTGATTTACTATATGTGTACAGAGGGAGGTTTTAACTCACACTTTAGTCTGAATATTAATAGGTGAAACTAGAAAAATTAGAATATGGTGCAAAAGTTAATTTATTTCAGTAATTCAACTTAAAAGGTGAAACTAATATAGACTCATTACATGCAAAGTGAGATATTTCAAGCCTTTACTTGTTATAATTTTGATTATTATGGCTTACAGCTTATGAAAACCCCACATTCAAAATTAGAATATTGTAAACAGGTTTACATAAGCTGTAAGCCATAATCATCACAATTATAACAAATAAAGGCTTGAAATATCTCACTTTGCATGTAATGAGTCTATATAATATATTAATTTCACCTTTTAAGTTGAATTACTGAAATAAATGAACTTTTGCACCATATTCTAGTTTTTTGAGTTTCACCTGTAGTGTCTTAGATTCTTGGATAATAAAATGGTAGAGAAATATTTTGGGGGATTTAAAGTAAATGAGTTGATATACTGTATGTGTACAGCGGGAGGTTTTGAGGCACACTTAAGTCTGAATATCCATAGCTTAACATCTAGTGTTAATGCTAGAGAACAGGGATGCGTGATTTCGTAGCAAATCTCTTGGCGATTCACCAAAGAAAAACCCACAACCCCACTGGCACTGGCACACACTGTAAAAACCACCAACTCAACAACATCCACCCTGATTCTGAGCGAACACAAGCGCGAATCACAGCGAGCGAAGCAGCGGATTCACACTGACCGTTCACAAGCTCTCGACGCTCTTCTCCACAAACTTCTCAACACTGGACCGAAACTAGCCTCAGGGTCTCAAGCTGACAGCTTTCTTAGAGATGGATCTCCATTCAGGCTGTTAAACATCATCATTGAAATGTCATGATATTGTGCAGTGGTTCTCAACCGTCTCAACCCAAAAAATGCATCTCAGGTCTGTTCTGGTAACGTCAGAGAGCAGAGAAATGCAATGCTAAATGCTGAAACAAAAGCAGCTAAATCATGCATATCTCGAGTAGCAAAAGATATTTTTAAAAATGAATAAATAACTTAAAATTCAAGCATTTATTTATTTTGTAATTTGCTATTCTAGCTATTTATATATATATATACAGACACACACACACACATATATATATATATTTTTATTTTATTTTATATAAATTGTAGTGTAAGTACTAAAGTAAAACTAGTAATATAATGTAAAATAATAATATAATCTAATATAAAATTCAACTATTTATTTATTTTATATTTTGCTGTTCTAGCTATATATTAAGTAAAAAATAATAATATAAATCTCTAAAAAATAATAATATAGAGCGATAATATAATGTAATCTAATATTTAGACACGTTAGCATGGGCAGGTTGTGTGACGCCTCATCCTCAAACACCACAAATAAATCTCCACAGTGTAAAAGTTACGACCCAGACGACATTAAATGCAGGTTACGGGTTTAGTGTTGTGTTGGGTTGTAAAACAGAACCAATAGAGAAGCACTGGAACAGTTTGTGCCTGTTTGTGGAGGGAAGCCTCATGTGATTATGTTGCTTGAGAGTTTCTCTAATTAGGAGACAGACAGCAGTGATCAATCATGAAATCACAGGATCGACTTCTAAACAGTCAACTTTGTGATAAAGGGCGGCAACCCTGCGATCTGATTGGTTGATGAAGGAACACACAGTGATATTTAGTTGAGCAATAGCCATACACACAGGTTCAATGATAGACAGACTGCAACTGATCCAATGGACAAAATCACATTGTTAAAAGTTCAACTATTTGTAGTTTAATGGCTCAATGCAACCGCAAACAATCAGCTAGAGGCGTTTATAAACCATAATGTGCTAATTAAAGCAGGGGGATTCATTTCAAATAAGAGCTGTTGAGGAAACATATCGTCAGGTATAACAATAAGAAGATAATAAAACTCCAGCAGTATCTTTTGTCCAAACTGCGCTCAGAATAAAACAACACACGTTTTCAGGGGTCAGCGACTCACAATGGAGGGACTTCTGAGGAGCTCGACTTCCCTCGGATTTCTTGACCTATTGACAGCGGACTGACCTTATATACTCCTGTGAGAAAGCCTATTGTGCTCTGGAGTCTTAGCAAGACAAACAACAGGGGGAAAAAGAGTTCCCTGCGGTCTCAAAGAGCCTAAAGACAATCCTGACCGAGGAAAGTCCTTCAGAACGGGAACACTGAGCAGCTTTTAAACGTTTGTGCTCATCAAGCTTCAATAACTTTGAACTCGGTAAAGTCATATTCCAAAGCAAAGCCCTTTTCCAAATGCACACTTTTATTCAAGCCTCGTTGTTTAAATGCTTTATGCCGGAAAATTCCACCGCCTTAATGTTTCTCTTCTACATTAATTACCCTAAATCATTATGTTAAATTGTTCCCGAAATTCCTCCACAAATAGCCTGAAACTATGTGCATGATTCCAGACATCTGGCATGAAATAAAAACAGCTTTATTCAGGGATCGTTGTGGGTTTGTTCACCTGGAATCGGCGAGGCTTTATTTCTCAGTGTTAATTGGTAAGGATGTGTTGAGCGCTGAAAGCGGACTCTTTCTCTCTCTCTCTCTCTCTCTCTTTCTCTCTTGTCTTAACTTCTGAATCGTCTCTGCGGGGAGTTTTACTCAGTTTCCATTCAGGCCTTCCATGCGCCCTGCGGTATTTCCAGCTCCTCTGCTTTCGCACCATTGGCTTCATTAAATTCTTCTCCAATGAGACGGATAAGAAAAGGGCTGACGGACCCTGAGAGAGCGGGACGTGTGAAAAAGGCTCCGGGGGAGATGAAAGAGGCCCCTGTGGCCCCGGGGCCCCGGTGACCGTCAGCTCGGCCGGACCTGAATAATCCTGAATGGGCCCGTCGTTCTTTCACATCCTTTTCAACCTCTTTATCCTGACTGCTAGAACTCTTCATCGCGCACAATGGTAAATGCACTAAAACTGTTTTCTCATGCTAATGGATGTGAACTCACTCCCAGCAAATGCTTTTTGCTTTTCCTCCAGGATTTAAATGGGCCAATTAGAGGCTGTTATTTCTCCTCGTCTTCTATATCTCAGAGTTTTTCCTCTCTTTTTCAAGTGAATTGCCCGTTTCATCAGTGAATCCTCGCGCCGTAACGGCCGAGACGGATCACAGAAATTTATTGTAAGTATTTCAGGAGGAGAAAGCAGAGTAAACAGAGAGAGAGTGAAGAGCAAACATCAGGTCTTTCAACTCTCAACAGCTTGTGCAGCTCTCTGAACTTCTGTCTGCATTCATTATCCTCTGTTGGATTATTCACTCGCAAGATATAGCTAGTCTATTATACTATTTACTTAAGCTCATTTCTACAACAGATGACTGTTTTGATGCCAAAAATGTATATATTTAATCTAAAGCACACACTTTAAAACTTCAGAAGGAAATTAAAATGCATATGCAGTCAGATGACTGGACTGTGTATGATGATCTAATGCATGAGACTGTTTCTAACACGCCTGGATGAGTGGATGTGTTCAGGATTGGCGCCTGGCACCTTCTGATCACATCTTCCCCCATATGGATCAAATTGCAGCAGAATGTTTGAGATTCCAGTGTCAGGAGTCAAACAAGAGTCGAAAAGCGGCTCATGCCATTCTATTCTATTCTAATAGTCCATCTACACAATTTCCCTCCAAAATAACTCCATTTGAAACAGTTTTGTGCATCCAAAAAGAAAAGAAAAAAACGAAAAGAAAAAAAAGTTGATGTGATTGTTTTCCCGTGCAACTCAAAAAATACAACAACACACACACATACTATCTGAAATGCTCTTTAAACACACACGCGTGCACATAAATCACTCACCAGCTCTGAGGAGAGAATCAAACCTCCAAACTCGCTCAAACACGATCAAACTCTTTCTTCACTGGAAACTTTCTGGCTCCAGAAAACATCCATCAAAACACGAGCGAAGATCTTCACGAGAAGCAGCGGATCTGAGGCGAGAATCATTCAGAAAGTTCAGTTTCGGGATTCTTCTTTAACTTTTACGGTCCATCAGTGAGAATGAACGCATGAAGTTTTCATCATCTGAGCGCGCGACGACAACAACAGCGAGCGCGCGCGCGAGCGCGGAATCAGATCAGCAGAAGTTTGGGAAATAAAAACAACACAAGAGTTTGAGAGTGCGACTGTTTGCGGTGAGACCCTCGGGTGATCTGTTTTCAATGCTCTCTCTCTCTCTCTCTCTCTCTCTCTCTCTCTCTCTCTCTCTCTCTCTCTCTCTCTCTCTCTCTCTCTCTCTCTCTGATGGGTCGGGCTTCACACTGAACCGATCGCGTCGGACTAAAGTTACATCAAGTTTTTCTACAAGGTCATCCTAGAAGAAATCAAATGGTGAGAAAATCAAAGGAAAAAAACACTTTATTTTACACTGTTCTTGTTACACATGTTATTGTATGTACTTACCATAGTAATAACAGTAAATTATGTAGACTATAATTACATGCAAATAACCTTCAAGCAAATGAAACCTATTATAAACCTATTATAAACATACAAATAAACCATATTATAGTAAGTGCATGTTGTTAATTAATATTACTTAGTTCTTAAATATAATTACACTGTAACAAAGACATCTTAAAATATAGTGTAACTAAAAAAGAACACTTTATTTAAGGTGTTTTTGTTATACTGTAATTAGCCACATTTAATTGTTGAGTATTATATATGTTTAGTTGTACTACATCTACTTAATATGGTTAGAATTAGGGTTTGTTTAAAGGTAAGTTGCATGTAATTAAAGATCATTTACAGTTATTACTATAGTAACTGCATGTAACATTTGTAACAAGGACACTGTAAAATAAAGCGTTACTCAATTTTTTTGGGAAATATGTGTGTAGCATTTAATTTATTTAGTATTTATTAAAATGTGTATTTTATTGTATTATTAGTTCTTAATTTAAATCTAACTAATCATTTATTGTCTGTGATTCTTTACTGAAATACGTAAAGTGCTGAAAAGAAAACAGAGCATCAGTATCGATGTGTTTCGTCCCAGATCTCCAGCTCACATCAGCCTCATTCATCACTTCAGCTGACCGGGGATCTGTATTTACAAAAGAAAATGGAAATGGGGTCAAAACGAATTCATGTGAAGTTTGCAGCAGATAAAAAAAAACAATTTATTACGCTTAATTAACACACTTAGACATGAGCTGCTGTGATACAATAAATTATTCTTAAATCACCATTAACACCAGGTGGCTTATTTTAGAAGCTACACACTTATTAAACTCTGACATCACATTCATATACAGGCTATTGTACATATTAACAAGGTGTTCGTGCAAATTATGTGGTTGAAAAGCCTTCATTATTATTTTCACTCGACATGCTCTAAAGAAAAAAGACAAATCTGAAGTTAAACAGTGTAATTGGAAACATGTCTAATCAAACTAATAGCAGCAACGAACACTGAATATGTGTTTATTGTATTATATTAATGAAGAAACATTTTAAATATGTGCTTGTTTATGGAAGTATAAACCTGAACTAGATTTAAGGTGTTTTAAGTTAGATACATTTTAACTCTGCAGAAATCCCTCTTTTTAGTGCCAGGTGTATGACCTTTCATCCAGGAATCTTTAATATGATTTTTGTGTGTGTGTGTGTGTGTGTGTGTGTGTGTGTGTGTGTGTGTGTAATGAAGAGACAGGAAGCTGTTGCACACCGTACAGTCCTAATAATGACATCACACTGCTCATATGATCTCACACACACACACACTGCCAGCAGTTATAACACTGTGTTTAGTGATCATGCAACTCTAAGATTTTTCTATTTTGGATACACTAGTTTAAAACAAGACATAACGCATTTCCGAGAATTATGAAAGCAATAAAAGAGAACTAAACTAAAATTCCAATAACATCATATTTCGATTATAAAAAGGTATTTAAATAGAAACTGTGAAATTGTTCACAGTGCATTTTCCATTAACGTTGTAACAAGCTATTGTGTTTTTAATATTGTAATTTTATACCGTTTATTAATTTCAATTATGTGCTTTATAATTACTTTACAGTTACTTTATATGAAAACCTATCTTTAAATTACTTTAACTAATAAAAATAAGTTAAGCAATTTCAACTTTTTTCTAAGTTAGTTTACGATAAAATGACTTTTACAGCCAAGTTGAACTTGCACTTTAAAAAATGAAGGCAGATACTGATACTGTTCTTTTTTACAGTATAATAACTATTTTATAATTATTTTACAATTATGTATTTCAGCTATAAAGCCTGTAAAAGGCTGTTAAATGGCAGATTTCAAATGTGACAACATGCCCCATATAGTTTTGTCCTTAGCAATACTGGTGGAAATGACTTTTTTAAACCAGAAATTGAATTTCAAAAATATATAAATTTACTGGAGTAAAAAAAAGTGTGACACTAGCGCCAGTCACTACTGAACTCCAGCTAATTTTTCCTCATCTATTATTATTAAAACACTTTTTGACAGTAATGTGAACTATTTTTCCCACAGTCATCAATTCTCTTTCTAATAAAGTTCCTAATAATCACAAAAAAAAACACAAATTACTTTTCTGATGATGTATTTTATGAGTTTTAAATCAAATTGTCATTGCTCACCCATGCACCCAATACCCGTCTTCTGAGATTTCTGTACTGACCTTTTCCTTGTCATCTGCTCAAAACATTTCTGACAGCAAAGAAAATCCATCAACATCCACGAAACCTTCCGATGACCTTCCTGTGAGAGTCGGATTTCACACGAGCCTGCTGTAATGCGACAGCGCCATCGTGTGTTCGCAACCACCCGGTGCGTGACGTCAGCAGGAGACATGGAGAGAACTGATTTAAATACGCAAACTCTTCATCAAATCATACTCAAGTCAACAGATGCAGTGAATTGAACAGACATAATCACCTAGGACCTTTCAGACGGCTTCCAAGGTGTCACATCTAGATGAAAATAAAGTAAGCTTTACAGATATATTCATTCACGATTAATGAATAGCTACAAAAAAGGGCATTTACCAATAATTAAGCAAACCACAAACTGCATGCACAGTGAAAGGACGTATTGGTAACATTTTACAAACATTTAAAGTCCCCCTGAGGTTAAAATCAAGTTTTTAATGTTGTTTATGTGTCTATGTGGTGTTTTTAATACGCTTTAAGACACACCATGTGTAAGTTCATAAGTCGACAGCATTGCTGAGTATTTCCTGCTTAAAACTGCAGTGAACCAAAGACAGTCTCAAAAACACGGTTTGAAATCGCTGGTGTTTCTGACGTCACAAACGACCTTGTAACCAATCAGATCAACGTGTGATCGTCAACCAGTGGATCTCTGAGCTGAGAGAGTGAGTGGAGGCGGGGCTCATTTGCATATTCACGCATACTAAATGAGGCCATAGGTGTCGAGTTACATTCAAGATTTTTTTAAGGCATGAAGACATTTTTTCCAAGGAAAAAACGTTTTAAATATGTAATTTTGGGGATCAAAGTTTTAAGAAATACAATTATTAACTACAGGGGACTTAGTTTAGTTAACTACATTATAAAATTACTATTAACAATACTTCTACAGCATTTATCAATGTTAATTTGAACATTTAGGATGCAAATACATTTTTTAAATCCAAGGTGTTAATGAACCGTAAACTAAGAATGAACAATTATATTTTTATTAAAGCATGATTTACTTTATATTAACGAATGAGGCCTTATTGTAAAGTGTTATGCAACGTTTTCCATCTTGTGAGTGTTTCACAGAAACTTTATCTTCGGCCCACATGCTGGATGACCTTTGACCTTTAATATCCGCAGTATTCCCAGAGCGGCTTCCCATTCCAGAGGTGTATTAAATCAGATATGCTGTGCTCATAATGAAGGCCTCATCCCGCCGTTGACCTCTGGGTTTCATATCTAATTGATTTAGATCGGGCGGTCTAATGGATGACGTCTCTGCACGCGTCCCACCGTACGGGTGGGCTTTGACATGATCTCACGATCCATGTGCAAAACGCAGTGTTAATCCCTGCAAAACCCCTCTAATACAGCCAGATGACATCCATCTCACACGCTGAAGATCTTCACCGGGATTTCACGCAGTGGATTGACTTCCAGGAACATCGTCCCGGAGCCCTGGACCCAAAACAATCCCACAGATTCAAACCTTTACTGATCTTCCTAAAATCATAGTTTTGCTCTCCTCTGATTCTCTGAATCATGTTTATACCAAAGTATCTGATGCTCGGACCCATAATTGCTTTATAACTGTTTTTTTTATTCAATTCTTTGCTGCAATTATTTACAAAATGTTATTGTTATCTACATTAGTAATCTAACCCTGAATCCAAGTGTAGTGCAACAATCAGCCACCAAACGTGACTTTAAACCCTAAAAACATCACTGAAGATGAACTCATGGATGGTTAAAAGCGCTATAAAAATGATGACTTGACTTGAGACTTTTGACTTGACTTGGAATGAATGAGTGTAAATGGTTTAAATAGGCTGAGACTGACGAGGTAATGAGACACAGGTGTATGCTATCAGTGAGGATGAGACCAGCAGTGAGTTATGGGAAATGTAGTTTATGTGGGAATGACATTAGTCTGATGTGCAGTGCCCTCTAGTGGCTGTCAAGGGCACTCCAGCTGGTGGCCGTTACAACAGGCCTATATTTCAAACAAACGCTATCTTAATGCAGATTGGTCACAGACCACGAGATAATGAAGTAGAGCGAAACCGAAGCGGAGATGCTGGTTCTCACAGCTTCAGGAAGTGTGTGTTTAGTGAGACAGTTGCTGTTATCATGAGTGTCAGGTGAATAGATCTGGCTGTTGGACGGCTCTCATCCGTTCCCCCACAGAGACTCACAGCGGCTCATCCTGACCCTCTCAGCGGCCCCGGGGTCAAAGCCAGCTGTGCACTGGGCCAGAACCCCGAAACTCCACACCAGGGCTTGACTGACAAGCGCTCGAGTCTGTACCAATGTCTGCATGTTCAAAAATATTGTTTTCACTTCTGGCTTGATAGATGGGCTACTACAGGACGGAAAAACTTTAAGACTTAAGTTCTGTTTACATAAAAAAATGGATCCTCAAGCTCCGACAGGTTATAATCAAAATGTACTATTTTCTTCTAATACACATGGTATTTTTGTGAATAATTCATCAGTGCATTTTGCAAATGCATGTTAACAAATAATAACTGTAACAGTTTCCACTTCCATCAAGATCACCATCTAAAGCCCTTATAATTTATTTCAAAATAAAATAAAAGTAATTAAAATAGTATTATTTGATAATAAATAATATATATATTTTTAAATAATCTTTACTATGTTTTATTATTAAAACTCACTAATTAAAATGTTTTATTATAAACAAGTATTAAATGTATATTACCAAAAATAATTAATAATTAATGTTAATTAAATTTTTATTTAATACTCATATTTTAATTAGTGGATTTTATTGTAAATTTAACTAAATAAAATATTATTATTATTAATAATTATGTAATTCATTAAAATAATAATATTATGTGAATAATTCATCAGTATATGTAATTTCACAGTAAACAAAATATTATTATTATTACTACTATTAAATATTTGGAGAAAATAGTTAGGTACTTGGTGACGTCAGCTGAAAAGGAAAGTCGTTTCCTAATAATTAATGTATTTATTATTAAGAAATTAGTTTCCCTTTTCAGTGCTTCAGACCAACCACCATCCCAGAGACACTTTTCACCATTCCATTAATATTAGTGAAGTCCTGTCATATTAAATATCCTGTTTCACAAATGCATATTTATATTTCACACTTATGCATTTAGAAGATGCTTTTATCCAAGGCGACTCTGTTTGTCTCAATTTAATGAAGAGAAATCATTGCTGACCTCATGCTTCTCACGAGTTTCTCCTGAAGAAAACAAAAAAAGACTTGCATATCTCATTTAAAGTTTCAGAAGAGATCTCAACTATGTCTCAAAATGTATTCAGATTTGCCAAAACAATGAGTCTGTAATCAAAAGTCAGAGATCTGAGCTGCATGATATTTATGCATTTTATTGTTGATTCTTAAAGGGACAATGTGTACTTTTTTAGGTATTTTATTATCTAAAATCAATATTTTTATTCATAAATATGTCCTCAATGGTGTACCTCTGCCAATTATCGGACTTATCCTTGTAAACAAAGAATTTATTATCTTTATATACATGGGACGGGTAGGTCCACGGAGGCTTCCATGTCATTTTTAATGGCGAACCATTCATAAAGTCCAAAATAGAACGTAAAAGGAAACATGACCGGAGATTACAAAAAACAATGTCTGGATCACTTTTAAGGTGGAAAGAGCTAACGTTAATGTAGGAGAAAGATTTCAAAAGAGTCCTGCTTTCTTCTCGACAGGGAAGTCAATGTTACAGTCTTCATTACAAGCTTTTTTCATTGCTTGGTTGTGTACTTTATTATATAGACAGTAGAACATTTATAGTTAAAAGTTAAAGGGGTCATATAATGGTGCATGCACTTTTACAAGTTGATTGTACTGAAATGTGTGTTGGCAGTGCCTGTACACAACCATCATAAAATGATAAAAATCTATCCAGTGTTTTTGTTTTAATCTCCTTATATGTTTTCCCCTGCCTCAAATTGAGCCGTTCGAGCCTGTGACGTCACACGCTCGGAAGCCCCTCCCACGATTGTTGATTGACAGCATCGTTTCAACACAGACCCGCCCTCGCTCGTGAGAGCTGTCAATCATAGTCTGCGCGGACCGGCGCGGTCATTGTTGATATGCTGGAGCGCTGTCTATGAGCAGAATGGCGTCTAAGCGATTGTGGTGTTCTGTTCTTGGGTGTAATAACGAACACAGTCATTTTAATGTTCCTAAATCCGAACCGCTGAAGACGCAGTGGCTGAGTTTGTTTTCGAAGGGAATATTCCCCACGAGCAACGTCAATGCTCTCATGTTTGCGCGAATCATTTCTCACCAGACTGCTTTATAAACGAGGGTCAGTATAAAGCTGGATTTGCTAAGAAGCTGCTCATGAATAAAGGATCGGTACCAGATATTAGTGATGTATGTCTCGAGACCGGTCTCGGTCTTGTCACGGCCTTGACGGTCTTTGGTCTCGGTCTTGTCTAGGTCTCGCTGTCTAAGACCGACATAGTGGTCAGGGGATTTAGCAATACAATACTACAATATCCACGACAATATCCGCAACGGATTGAAGCGCGCGTCCGAGTGAAGTGCGGTGCGCGGGCCGTATCCGCGCCACTGATCGCAGCTACAACGAGCACTCTGATCACTTGATTTAACACATTGTAGTTTTTGATGTATTAATATTCAGTAAAACACATATCAGTGACATGATGGGTTTTAACTTCATTCAAGAGATTTTGGGTAACTGCACAACTGAGAGATGACTTTGAGCGCACCGCCAACGGTGGGTGTGTGTGTGTGTGTGTGTGTGTGTGTGTGTAACCATAGCGACAAAACAACCAACTTTCGGATCCTGCACTTAAGCTTATAATTTCGTTTTTAAAAATTAATTATGTATTTATTTTATGTATAATAATTATGTATTTAAAAGTTGCAGAATGGATTCATTTGGAGACTTCGAAATCGGCAGAGATAGGCAGGCAATGCAAAACAAAATATTACAAGTTATTGCTTAGCTTCAACAACACTAGTCTGTTTTTTTGGTCTCGACTTGGTCTGTCTTGGTCTCGATACCCTCTGGTCTTGGTAGTGTCTTGGTCTCGATTTAGGCGGTCTTGACTACAAGTCTACCAGCTATTCGTGTTCCTGCTGAACCTCTAGAACAACTGAAGTGAGTGTAACGTTTTATTAACCTTTATATTAATATTTATATCTTTGCAAATAGCTTGCACGCTTCACCATGAATGCATCTAAGGTTTACGCTCAGGGTACATTACGGCATGTTTTCTATGTACGACGTTCTCAATATAATTCATAATCCCACGTTTATAATGAACAACGCGCTATGGTTATTGTGTTATTGTGTTACAAACGGTGTACACACAGAACAGAGAGGCGGGGTGAGCAAAGCTCATGATCATTTAAAGTCAAATGCACTGAAACGGCGGGCTGAAAACAGAGCTGTTTTTGACCAGGTAAAATAAGTGTTTTCATACAATACTAATGAGAATTTTTAATTAAAGTATATTACAAACTTTTAATTTAGACCCTAAAGAATCATATTAGCTTATACAAAAATGGCATTATATGACCCCTTTAAACAGGCTCTTTGATTAATATGTATATGTAGAGAAGGCGCTAAACAGTTTACTTTTTGTAACCTAGAAATTCGATAAGAATTGAATAGAGCATATATTGTTCTTGGGTTCACCCGAAGGAACACTCGATGAAGTGCTATTAGAATACATCCTGTCATAGCTTTCTGGTACATATCGGCTACCGTAGATGCAACACGCATTTGAAAAAGCGAGACGCTGGAGAGCACAATTCGTTTGAATGTAAAAACTATTTCACCGCTAGATGGGATAAATTCCTACACAATGTCCCTTTAAATGATCCAGTAAGGGGCAGCAATGCTGCTAAAGGGATGTGATGGGGCAAGTGTGCTTTTGAGGCATTTGGGAAGAGTGATGGTGCTCAGCGGAGAGAGAGAGAGAGAGAGAGAGAGAGAGAGAGAGAGAGAGAGAGAGAGAGAGAGAGAGAGAGAGAGAGAGAGAGAGAGAGAGAGAGAGAGAGAGAGAGAGAGAGAGAATGAGGAGAGTGAAGGATTAAAGTTCAGTGAAAAAGACAAGCTTGTGTGTGTGTGTGTGTGTGTGTGTGTGTGTGTGTGTGTGTGTGTGTGTGTGTGTGTGTGTGTGTGTGTGTGTGTGGAAGCTTCACAGTCGGGATCACCGGCAGATCTTCCGCTCAACTCATTGTTGGAGCTCACAGGCCGAGAGAGAGTTTAACCCCCGTGACTCCACTCCACCACACACACACACACACACACACACACACACACACACACACACACACACAAGCCTCTGAGACTCGCAGGACATCACGGCTCGAACATCGGAATCTGGAATACTTACAAACATATCCCCACTGTGCCCTAGCCCTAGGATGGTGCAGTCCTGTAGGGGGCGACACAACAACACACTTATGAAAGCACAGCTCATCACACAACAACACGCTTATGAAAGCACAGCTCATCACACAACAACACACTTATGAAAGCACAGCACAGCTCATCACATAACATTGCAGGTGAGAGCAGAAACTCAAGAGCACAGTTTTAAAACAACGAAAAGAGATGTTTGGAAACAGAAACGAGGCCACTGGATATTCCCCATGCAGCAGATACTGTAAAATAAACAGTACCGCACTGTAAACAAAACAAGTGAAGCTGTAAATACAAAAGAAACATTTCAAACAGTAATATGCTTTGACTTCACACTACCTTACATGTTCTAAGAGTCAACTTAAGTTTTTGTATAAAAAAGCTAATTTCACTAAAAATATTAAATTCATTGTGTCATAGACAGGGGCGGAGCTTCATCATGGGGCCCTCTGCTACCAAGTCATTTTAAAATTAAAACCGTAAAAAAAAAAAGTAAAATATCTGATGAATGCATATGTAATAATGTGTCACTTGTTGAGCCAAGTAAGCTTATATGTTAAATAAAACACAAAGGTTATCTCGTTCTTTTCAGAGAACAGACTGTTTTCTTTCGTTTTGAATTGTTCTGTAAAAGTACACATTTCCAGCTTTCTATAAATATATTTATCAGGTGTGTGAGGCAATTAGGCCTACCTTATACGCTGTGTTTCGGTTCATTTATGACTCACAAGACGAGCTCCAGTTCACGCGCCGGCGCGATTATCTATTGTCTGCTATATTTACTTCTTATTTAATAAATCCATGCAATTGGTTGATGAAACATTGATTAAAATTAAGATACAATTAATACAAAACGAAATTCGCCTTAATGAATGGCTTTGTACTTTATGTTTGATGTCTCTGGGAAAGTTTTTCATTTCAACATTTCAACAGTCTTTAACAATCTGTTTTAATATTAGTATTCTTTATTAGTTATTTGATTTTTATTTATAGCTTAGTTTTATTTTATTTTAAAAGGCTTAAAACAACATCCTTGCAAATGATGGAAGTATTTTTTTTCTTAATAGTTCCCACAATCATTCAGATGCAAACGTTCAAATCAAATGAACAAGGTGAGATGAAGTTAATGGTGTATATACACTGAATAGCACGACTCATTATTGGAACAATACTATTTTGAATTTGAAAAGTTGTTCGATTTTGTTTATGTTTAAATAACATACTGTAGTCATGGCAACAGTAATGGTGTTATGCTGTTCCTGGAACCTGGACTGACCTCTTAAATCTCGCTTCTGCATTTCTGTCAAACATTTGTCAGCTCATTCTGACAAAAAAAGCCTCTAAAAGGTCTTCCTGTCCCTTTTACTGGCTGTGTAACAAATAAGGGTCATTGTCACAGGGCGTAAAACTGGCTGGATCTGAATGGGCACTTCAAACGGTGGGAAGACAGAGGTCATAGGGGCCGATTCACAGGAGACTGTAAACGCAGCGCAGACACACTGATGCCAGAACAGCACATTTATAATGCTTACATGATTCAATGTTATGTAAAATCATATGCAGTATACATTTAAAAAAGGCAATGGTTTAACCGAAACACAAATGTCTTCGGTGTACTCAGAGACAGTTGGTGTTATTGGACACTAGGTGGCGCTAGAGACGCAGGTCCTGATCAAAGTTTGATGCTGACAGACATTTAACTTGAATGACTGAAGACAAAATTGTGCACTCATTTTTTTTTTCAAAGGTTCTTTGTACATTGTCGATCCGTGTGCTACATGCACAACAACTAAACACATTTTTGCTACAAAGATAGAAAAACTTAGAATCATTATTGTGAAAAAATACTTTTGTGAGCATGTGTGAATTTGGGGATTAAATATAACAGAGTATGAAAGAAAGATAAAAATGGAGATCTTAAACATCTGAGATCATGAGAGTTGAAAAAGTAAACATGTCTTTGTTCACACTTTGGCATTTGAACACACAGAGAGAGAGAGAGAGAGAGAGAGAGAGAGAGAGAGAGAGAGAGAGAGAGAGAGAGAGAGAGAGAGAGAGAGAGAGAGAGAGAGAGAGAGAGAGAGAGAGAGAGAGAGAGAGAGAGAGAGAGAGATTTTGGAGAGCTTCTGTAAAGTCTTCCTAAATTGCAGTGACAAATATATATATTTATATATATATATATGTGTGTGTGTGTGTGTGTGTGTGTGTGTGTTTATGTATTTGTATATTTTTACTTTTGTTTATCAATTGTGGATTTATAGACATTTCCAAAAAGGGGTTGTATCTGGTTTTAGTGAACTTCATCTATTTTCTCCTTAAAGTATGGCTTCAATTACATGCACACGCACACACACACACACACACACACACGGGCATCATTGTGGCCCTCTGGAGAGTGTGTTGTTCAAGACCCCTACGACTAAACAAATTGACGAGTGACCTCTTGCTCTGGTGTGTTTACCCATGACAGGTGTATGAATCACAGCTCTGCTCGGACACCACACCAAACAAACCTTTAATGATCCTGCCAACATGCTGCAGATGAACAGACACCACATGACAAAAACATGCATAATATATGAATATGAAAAAGTTAAATACACAGCAGGGTTATTATACAGTAGTGAACTAGGAGGCCGTTTACACTACAAAGTTTTCAATGAAAAACAGAAACCGTTTTATGCGTCTGGCCGTTCATTTACACGACAGCGTTTCTGGGGCCTTTTGAAAACGTGAGGAAGTAAAAAGTGCAAGATATTTTAAACGGTACCGTTTATCATCTCTGTGCAAATTTGTGAAACGGTAACGTCATGCGTATTACGTGTTCAGTCAATAGGCACGTGCTTCTTTAAACAGTGACATGGCCATCTACTGGCCGGGGAGCAGAATACAGCGGTATAGTTGTATTCGCGGATCCGTGTGAACGGGATCGCTTTGACAACGCCGTCGCCTGTGCGGAAAACGCAAAGGAAAAACGTTTTACATCGTTGTTCTGTAAATGTACACTAAAACTAAAAACATTTTTTTAAAAATTGTTACTTGACATAAAAAAAACTTGAACTGAAAAAAATACAAAATTATATATATATATACATAAATATATATATATATATATATATTAATATATACCATTTATATATATTAAGCTTATTTTTTGTAGTTGCCAAGGCAACACTTCTCATTATATAGCCTACTCATACAATAAAAATGACAACAAAATTACTAAAACTTTAATACAAATTTAAATAAAAACAGTAATATAAACTATATTATATATAGTAATATAAACAAACTAATTCAAATTTTGAATACTAAAATAACACTTATGAAAAGCACAATAACAGCAATTCTGTTCAAATCAAAAGCACAACATCCTAAATGAAATCAATTAATGACACAAAATAAAAAATATAATAATAATAATAATATGAAGTAAAAGGAAACAATAAACGGAACATTGTAATGTTAAACTTGAAAGTTATATTTAGATTGTGTACATTTATGTAAATGAATGTCAGTGAAACATCCGTATTCGTAACATTCCTTAAAGGAACACTCCGACTTTTTGGGACTTAGCCTAGCTTAGCACAAAGACTGGATGTAAATGGTTGCAGCTAGCATACTAATCCAAATAAGTGACAAAATACCGCAAACATTTTCCTATTTACATGTTGTGATTTGCATAGTCACAGAGTGTACAAAAAAACAAAGTTACATGAGACACAGACATATTTTAACCGTATAAATACTGGGAACTATATTCTCTGAAGGCGAAGCACTGCTACTCGGGCGGAGTGATAACCGCAGCACCTGAGACGCGCTCTCTGCTCCTCACCACGGAAATAGGAAAATGTTTGCGTTATTTTGTCACTTATTTGGATTAGTATGCTAGCTGCAACCATTTACATCCAGTCTTTGTGCTAAGCTAGGCTAGCGGTGGGTGCGTCAAACAGACTTATAGCACGCACGGAGATGAAAAAGGTATGTATGGACTTATCTAACTCTGGGGGATAAGGTGAATAGGCTAAAGTCCCAAAAAGTCGGAGTGTTCCTTTCAGGATTTGTTTTATTCATTATCATTTATTAATAATAGTTTAGTTTTATTGTATCTGATAAGTTAACAGAACATGATTCTGCATTTTATGGTGTATATCCAGAACAATACACCTCACTGTCCAACCATTACAAAGAAACCCTTTTGAATTTGAAAAGTTGTTCCATTTCACTAATGTTTGGATAACTTTATACTCACAGGGACATTGTAGCATTTCCACAACCAACCTGGGATGTGTGGAAAACGACCACTTTAGCGATGATAATGGGGACATTCTTTTGGTTTTGTCGTGCTGTCGCGTCGTCGGCTCTCTGCGTAGACCGGGTGTGAGGCTCTTTGTGAAGTGTTCTGCGACATGAAGGGCTACGACCTCTGACCCCCCCTCTCATATCTGGCCCCTCTGCACTTCAGGGCCAAGAGCCTCCCGGACCGCCGTATGATTTATTCACCAGCTCTTGCTGTGGCCTGGCTTTGTGACCCCCCTCCCATTGTGTGTGTGTGTGTGTGGAGAGGGTTGGGGTTCGGAGCGTGAACACACAGCCGGTCGTGTCCGCCGTGTTACACTGACTCACGCTCGCAGCTTTGTTGTCGGTACGGAAGAGTCGCCCATCTGGACCCGTTCCTCTCCAAAGCTGCAGAAACACTCAGAATCGAGTCTGATTAGCTCGTGCTTCAGTTCTGTCCTTTAGAGCTTGAGCAGAGGAATGACTCTCCAAGTCATGTGTGTTTAACCCCTCCTGGTTTAGGCTTTCACAATTGGTTTGTCTGTTTGGTTCAAATCTCTTATTTCACTGGGTCTGAATCACATTTGTGTCATCAGTCAGTATCCAGGTATTAAAGCAGGTTTTTGTGGTCAAATAGAGCAAACGTGACTCAATGCATAATTGTTTGACATTGCATAATGTAATAGTAATGCATAATTGAGTATTTGATGGATGAAATACACGCTGTGCGTCTCCTCTGACTTTGATCAAGCACAGAACACTGCAAAATCATTATTAACATATTTACATGTTGGATGAAGCCAAGCTACAATCACATTATCAAAGTCTGTTAGTCCAACTTTGCAAAAATCAGATTGCATGGTGCAATATTACTAAAGTGTTTATGTGATATAATAAAAAGACAAATTAGAGCATTCATAATTATATGCATAATTATTTGACACTGCATAATGTAACGGCAATGCATAATTGAATATCTGACATATTAAATACGTTGTGTGTGTGTTTTTGTCGTTTGGTGCAAGCACACAATAGTGAGGGTAAATGTGAAGTAATTGTAAGTCAAGTTTATATGCTGGACGAAGCTTTTCAAAAATCGGATTGTTGCGATTTGACTTTGACTTGAGTGTTTGCACTACAAAATGTAAAGACAAATTATTGCATGCATAATTGTTTGTAATGTAATGGCATTGCATAGTTAAATATTCGACCCATTAAAGAGACATGTTATTGCTTTAGTCCGACTGACTGGACTAATGCAGATGCACATCATGTGAATACCACAGTGAGTCCTATAGCAGCTGTTACAGTAGATTTCTAGACTTCAGTTTCATTATGTTACTGATGTATTTGGTTTGGATTCACCATGAACATTTGTCCGTCACGGACGCATCGCTAGAAATGCTAAGAATGCGATCTGCTCTCTGAAGGCAATTTATTCTGACACAAACTATAATTTGTGTGACCAAAAGCACATAATCCACATAATTAATAGTTCACTTCTACAAGTTAGAACAGGTTGCGAATGTTGCTATTTGTAGTTTAGTTTTATTTTATCTGACAAGTTCAAAAGTTAAAAGAACATGAAGCTGCATTGTATGGCGTGTATCTTGTTAGAACAGTTATACAAGTTACAACGGGTTGCAAAAGCAAACATTCCCACTTTTTCAGGTGGACAAGTGCAGTTTGCAATGCTGGCTTTCACACTCGGTGTGTACCAAAAAAACTCAAAAAACACCTTTACATTCATGCATTTAGCAGATGCTTTTATCCAAAGCAAAATGCATTCCCTGGCAATCCAGTTCATGACTTTGGCATTGCTATAGAGCAGGAACGCTAATCTCTGCGAAAGCACTTACAATGCAAAATGGCTACAAGCTTACGAAAACACGTAAAAAAAATCATCTTTTTTTTCTCAAGTAAACAAACAAACCCTCTGCATCTCATTGGTGGAGACTCAAAGGTGTGTTTGGACGTCACATATTCCCTATATTTAGTTGTATGTTATGTGTTTTATGTTGAGCATTTGCTGCAAATTCAATTTCCCCTTGGGGACAATAAAGGTACTTTGACTTTGACTTTGACTATATATTTCTGAAATAAACGCTCCGCATTGCGAGCGAAGACTCATGGTCTATGGCAGCACATCTCTTTTGTGCGAGCTGTGAAACCGCTGACTGTGGAACGTGAGAAGGAAAGAAAGGTGAGCGCGCAGGGACGTCCCGTACGTGGCTCCTCCTTTTGTTCTCTGGTCTCCTCTTGTTCGGCGAGGAAGGCCTCAGAGACCGCGGGCCTGAAAAAAACCTTCCGGCTAATCGAGACTCATCTCTGTAACCTCTGTGTCACCTCTCCTCCTCCCGATCCAAACGTCACACCTGCTTTCATGAGCGCTCCTGTGAGGACTCACTGTACGCCGCTTATCTGCCCGAGAAAATCATCAACAACAACAACAACTGCGTTACCTGGGAGTGGACGGATGTCGGGAGGAAAACCTTGTCTTCTCAGCATGACCGTGTTTCTAGATTATAAGACCTGTCAGGAACACATAAAGATCATTTAAAGCTGGTGTGTGTCTTTTTTTCCATTGGTAACATTTTTGTACTAAAATAAAATATAAGATATAAATATAACACGAAAAACTTTAGAAGCGCTATAAATAAATTAAGCCTAAATGTGATATTTAAAGAACTATTTCTAAAAGAATACAAAATCACATTACTAAAACTATATAGAAAATCTCAAATTCCTGACATTATTTTATCACAATTTAACTGTATTATTATCGCACAGCTCTATAAAGATATGCATCTTTATCCACATGCATACAGTTTACTTACATAAAGCGATATTACTTTATTAGGTACACCTGCTCGATAACGCTAATATCTAATCAGCCAATCGCATGGCAGCAGCTCACATGATCAAGACGATCTGCTGCAGTTCAAACTGAGCGTCAGAATGAGGAAGAAAGGGGGTTTAAGTGACTTGGTTGCTGGTGCCAGAAGGGCTGGTCTGAGTATTTCAGAAACTGCTGATCTCCTGGGATTTTCACACAACCATCTCTAGGGTTTACAGAGAATATGGTTCGAAAAAGATCAAATATCCAGAGAGCGGCAGTTCTGTGGGAACAGGTTTCATGCTTGAATGTTTAAAAAAACACATCATTCTCCATTGTTGCGGCTCCTCTCTTCCCAGTCTGTCAGTAACGCTCTGTTTACTTCCTGTCTCTATGAAGCCCCGCCTTCTGAAAAGCACACTGTGCTCTGATTGGTCAGCTGGAGCAGTGTGCTGTGATTGGTCGAGCGCTTCGAGTGTGTTTGTGAAATGTCCCGCCCCTTTTCATAACCGCCAGTTTAACACACTACTAACTAACTCAACCAGGCCCCGTCCCTTTATTCTGCGTATGAATTATTATAATGAGGAATATTGTGACGTGTTCGTTCCCGGAAGAAACTCAAGACTACAATGGAGGCGTTTCAGGAGTTCAGAAACACTGATATAGAGAATAACTGGAGCTTTTTCATGCTCAAACAGCAACATTACACACTGAAGACAGATGAAGTCAAGCATGAAGTATTATAGTAATACTGCTCATATTAACCATTTACTCTAGTCTTAAAGATAGTTTGTTAGTCG
>JARWKJ010000022.1:2298828-2388828 GCA_029959095.1 Rhinichthys osculus | reverse complement strand
CACCCATCCATCCATCCATCCATCCATCCACCCATCCATTTACCTACCCACCCATCTATCTACCCATCCATCCATCCACCCACCCACCCACCCACCCAGCCACACATCCATCCATCCACCAATCTATCTATCTACCCATCCATCCACCCACCCATCCATCTACCATCCATCCATCCATCCACCCAGCCACCCATCCAGCCACCCATCCACCAATCCATCCATCCATCCACCCATCTATCTACCCACCCAGCCACCAATCCAGCCACCAATCCAGCCACCCACCCATCCATCCACCCATCCATCCATCCATCCACCCACCCATCTATCTACCCATCCATCCACCCACCCACCCATCTACCCACCCAATCACCTACCCACCCAGCCACACATCCATCCATCCACCAATCTATCTACCCATCCATCCACCCACCCATCCACCCACCCATCTACCATCCATCCATCCATCCATCCATCCATCCATCCATCCATCCATCCATCCATCCATCCACCCAGCCACCCATCCACCCACCCATCTACCATCCATCCATCCATCCATCCATCCATCCATCCATCCACCCAGCCACCCATCCAGCCACCCATCCACCAATCCATCCATCCATCCACCCATCTATCTACCCACCCAGCCACCAATCCAGCCACCCATCCATCCACCCATCCATCCATCCATCCACCCACCCATCTACCCATCCACTTATCTATCCACCCATCCATCATAGAGTGTGTGAGACATTGTTGAGATTGATTGGAGACAAATGAGAACTGGGGTCTTTTCGTCAGGAGAAATATCTGAAACTTCAGTAAAAGGCACCATCTGCATTCAGTTCAATCTTGCGATATTAAACTACTTTTATGGTCTCATGTTAGGATATTGCACAAGCTTTGCAAGAGAAACAAAATATGGTCACTTACTGGTCAAAATGGGGTGAGTCAGATTTTTCAATGTTTTTGAAATAAGTCTCTCCTGCTCACCAAGGCAGCATTTATTTGATCAAAAATACATTAAAATATCTGTTTTCTATGTGAATATATGTTAAAGTGTAATTTATTCCTGTGATCAAAGCTGAATTTTCAGCATCATTACTCCAGTCTTCAGTGTCACATGATCCTTCAGAAATCACTCTAATATGATGATCTGATGCTCAAGAAACATTACTGATTATTATCAATGTTGAAAACTGCTGTTTCGTATTTTTGTGGAAACCATGATGCATTTTGTTTTTCAGGATTCTTTGATGAATAGAAAAGTTCAAAAGAACAACATTTATTTGAAATAGAATCTTTTGTAACATTATAAATGTCTTTACACTCACTTTTGATTAATGCATCCATGACGGTAGCTACATAACAGCCTATATATATTTTTTCTCTTGCTGAAAAGCATCAATTAAAAAAATGCTAAACTAATAGCACTTTTCCCAAGTACAATGTTGGAAATTACGGCTTTCCATCATCCTGACTGGAATGCAGCATCAGAACACTGTAGAATCCATTACACTAACAAATACCACAATCTGCAGGAACGTTTCATGGTAAAATCATTCAGCTGAACTAACAAGACTCGATAAACCTTTTCACATTCTTTTCCTGTGTCTTATCCGTCCTGCCCGCTCTCGCATTAGAGCTCAAGTCCACGTACAAGTGTGTGTGTGTGTGTGTTTGGAGGGGGGGAAGAGGTGACGGGTCACGAGGAGTAACCTGAGAGGTCTGACCCCGGCTACAACTGAATCTAAGCGGAACCAGCCCTTTAAAAGCTCACGTTCAGTGTGTGTGTGTGTGTGTGTGTGCGCGCGCTCGTTGAGAGCAGTGACAATATCCAGGTCCCAGTGCAAGACATATGCTATTGCTGATGTATTTAAGGCCTTCTGGTGTGAGATAGCACTTTTGAGATTCCAGAGCCTCAATGAAATCCAGACGCTCGCCGCTGCGATCGTCCTGACCCGCTCTTGACATCACATCCACTTCTCCTGCTCCTCTGTTTGCCTTCTCCGAGGAGATCTGGCCTTCTCGAGGGTGGCGGCAAACATCTCAGTGGTTTGTTTGTTTGCATTGCTGTAGTCTTTATTCACGAGTCATTCATGAGTCAGTCATATACTCAATGTGGGCAACTGACCAGCTGTGCGAGCGAAGCGCTTTATTCGTGGGTTTACTAACTTGACCAAATGCATTCTATACAAATGAGATTGATCAGATTTATACACAACATTAGCATTATATTACAACACCTGCACAAAATGACACAAATGCATGAGAGAACTTAAAGTTACACTGTAGTGTAACAAAAATATTGAATATAATCTCATGTGAGATTGAAGACTGATGCTGAAAATTCAGCTTTGCATCACAGGAATAAATTAGGTTACACTTTATTTTAAAGTGATGTAATTACTCAATTAAATACTAAGTAATATTAATTAACTACATTTACTTACTATAGAGTTATGGTTTGGTTTAGGATTAGTTGCAATTATGCATTATTTACTGTTATTAGTGAGTTACATGTATTAACGTGTAACTACGTCACCATAAATTACATTTTAAAATATTTCAAAATGTATTTTAATTGTAATAATATTTCACTTTATTACTGTTTTTACTGTATTTTTGATCAAATAAATCCAGCCTTGGTGAGCAGAAGAGACTTATATAATAAAATATTTCTAACAATTTATATAATTTTGTAATGCCAATCTCAAGAAAAAAAAAGTCATATAACCCTCTTGAAAAGTCTCCACCGTTTCCAAAACATAACATAGTTTCTCTCGTTAGGATCTGCAAACCTGCCTGTCATAATGTTGACACTAGGGTAAGTGATCGCTTCCCTCGGACGGCCCTTTAAAAGGACGGAGAGGCCCGAACGCAGATGCTCGTCTCCAACCTCGATGCGAGACATGATGAGCAGATAAGATCAGGAGGAACGCTCTATAAACATGATCATGTGTGTGCAGGGACGGGGAGATCCATCTGCATACTAGTGTTTGCCAAGTCAAGCTTCACTGCTACTAGTGCTCATATTAGGCTTAGTTTCAGCATTCATGCCCTCTCAGTCAACGAAAATCAAATAAAAAGAGTGAAAAAGAAGAGCTTAGCAACTCCCTGGCAACCACTGCTGTAATTCCTTTCATTTCTTCCGAGCTTTACACACTCTCTGGGTGTCATGCCATGGATCATGTTTAATTACATTAGAAATCACCCGGTGGATTTAGAGTGTAAACACTGTAAACAGGCCCTCAGCTGTGGGGTATTTATGTGTGTGTGTGTGTTGATATTCTGCAGGTTTATTGCGGTCGGAGAGCTGAAGTTCAGCTGAGTGCTTTTAAGGTCTGGACTCCATCGCAGCGTTCATTGGCCAAGGACCGCCCAGACATCTAAAGCAACCAATCGGGGATAGTTTTGTTCAGCGTCGTGCAAATGTAAAGTCGAGGTCCATACGATAACAGACCGACGTGCAACTCATCCAAGAAAGTAGTGCAAGTGAACTTTTGAAAATCCAGCGTTTAACTGATCCTGATAAGCGTTCATTGTTACAGTTGTAAACATAACATCTTTCTTCTAATACATGGGGGTTTCTGGACGCAACACACACACACACACGTCTGAAAGGGAAACTCCTACAAATGCATATGCAATAAGGTCAGCTGCAAAAATAACCCTGTCCTCGCCCTTTCAGCGCTCATTTTTCACTGCGTGTCTAGTTTTTAAACGCCAAAAGAGGGTTAGCATTGGTGCAAGCTGGTAAATTCAATTCAATTCAATTCAATTCAAATTTATTTGTATAGCGCTTTTCACAATACATATTGTTTCAAAGCAGCTTTACAGAAAGTGCATTTCAGAAATGTACATAGAAGAATATAGTTAGTTAATCATCATGTATTAATTTAGGGCATAACATATCGCCGGCGTTGAGTCGTCTCTTACAGGCGTCGAGTCGTCTCATCGCAGGTGTTGGGGATCTGAAGTCTCCGTGAGAGTCTGGATACAAAACTGGAGCTGACGAACGCTATTTACCTCGAGACTGGCGTCCCGAGATAACAGCAGAAAAGCAGATGGGAAATAATTAGCGTAGCTGCTGTTCATAATATTAATGCATTCGATCTGATTCAACAATAGAAGGTAAGCATTATGTGAATGCTTGGCTGAAGAGATGCGTCTTTAATCTAGTTTTGAACTGGGAGAGCGAGTCTGAGCCACGAACAGTATCAGGAAGGCAATTCCAGAGTTTAGGAGCTAAATGTGAGAACGCCCTCCCTCCTTTAGTGGACTTAGATATCCTAGGAATGACCAGAAGCCTCGAATTTAGTGATCTTAACGAACGCGATGGATTGTAAATCCGGCCCTAAGTTTAACATAAACCAAACGTATCAAGTCTGGCCAAGTTCACAGCTTATTCTGCCCAGGGACGACCCACTTATGCCTTTACATTTTCCTTTGTAAATGCATCTTCTCTCTTTTCTCCACACTGAGGCTATGTGTACACGGAAACGATCTGAAGAGAAAACGCAAAAGTGGCGTTGCGTTATCACTTTTTGTTCTGCGTTTAGACGAGCGTTATGGTTGGGATATCCGCATGCATATGGTGACGCAAAAGTGTGTGAAATTCGATGTAGTATGCACTCCAGGCGGCTCGGTGGCAATGTGAAGCACTGCCACACAACAACACCAATATCTTAGAATATTTTGTACAACTGCTGAAAAGACTCTTATATGTTTTTCAGAGCTGCTAGGGCAACTTGAAGGTCCGGCGTATGGAAATAATCTGAGTCTGACATGTTGACGAGACGAGAGCCACCGTGAGCAGATTTGCGTTTTTACCGTTTAGTCGGGAACGCGGCGGTGGAGCGTTTGTAAGATTTCCACTCTGGAGGGTGGTTTCACTTTTTTGCGTTTTTAAAGGGGCATTCGGTAACTCTAGCCACTTATTCGCTGATTTTCACTTTTCTAGTTGCATGTTTTCTCAACGTGCTCCCCCTACAGCTGTGGTGTGAATATTTCACAACACTGTCGTAAATTCACTTGCGGCGTCCTCCTCCCCTTTCTACCGTAGACGCGCTCATGTGCTTTTGTTATTGTTGGATCCGGTGTGTTGAACAAATGAGTCCCAGACACTCCAACTTTATCGTGTGCAGCTATGTCTACCGAGATGGAGGTGTGTGTGTGTTTCTAATTGCCGTAAAGCAGTTCGTGTTACTCGCTCTTTCTCGCTCGTTCTCGCTTCTCACGAGACTTCCTATTTCCAACTTACCGGGACGGTAGTCCCTATGTTGCAAGGCTGGTTTTCCGCCTGGGAACGCTGGGGGGAGCGGGGAAAGTCACCATTCTCACCAGAACAGGTTATTTAAACATCCAAATGATTTTTAAATGGATTTATTAAGTTGAAAAAGTTGCCAAGTGCTGCTTTAAGCCCCCAAAACGAAAGGCACATCCGATAAAATATTTTAACGTTTTCACCCGGAATCGTTCTCGTGTAAACGGGGCCTGAGACGGCGTTTTTGTCCTGCGAAAACTGAGCTTTTTGAAAACGCTTTTCCAAGTGGATGAATTTAAAAACACTGTTTTTGTGCTGTAGTTTCTGCAGGTATCTGAAAACCATGCCGCATGTTTAGTTATGACACATATTGAACCGATTGATATGCATGTTTATACCGCTATTGTGCCTGTTATGTGCTATTCACTGTTACTAAAGATGTTATTTTGTACACTCTTCTCTCTTCATATCGCAGTCCTGCAAAGATGACAGAAAATGTACACGCAATTGCCGTCCTGCGGCAAAACATGAGAGCAGTCGCATTTTAGACCTAACATATAATGGTGATGAGTGCAACATCAGTGAATGCTGAGATATTTTGCTAAATAAAATGATCCTGCCAGAAGAATATCATGAGAACTTGATTATGTCTGGTCTGTCTGTATTATCTCAGAGAGTTTTGCGCAAGTAAGGTGAATTTAGCGTTTTCCGACGTTTCAGTGTGGATGAGAAACTTTTGGAAAACACTAGTGTGGACGGAGACCGTTCTGAAACGAAAACGCCATTTTCCATAATTTCTATCTTTTTTTAAAGTAAATACTGCTTTGGACAAAACCCAGAAAACTAATAAAGCATTTTTTCACTCAGAAACTCTAGGGCTGTGAAACGATTAATCGCATCCAAAATAAAAGTTTGTGTTTATATGTGTGTGTACTGTGTATAATTTATTTTGTATAAATACACACACACATGCATGTATAGGCCTATATTTAAGAAATATTTGCATGTATATATAATTTATATTATATATAAATATTTTATATATAAACACATTTTTCTTAAAAATACACATACATGTGTGTTTTTATAAATACAAAATAATTATACACAGTACACATATATTATGTAAACAAACTTTTATTTTGGATGCGATTAATCGCGATCAAGAGAAAAACAAGATACACATTGAATTAAACATGTTATTTTGAAGTAGAACGAGTGAAATATTATTTATTTCAATAATCTATTTACATCTTCGAAAAATCTTCTTTTTTTTTTAAGTGTCTCAAATAAAACTCTGAATATCTTCCAAAGGTTAGATGCCACTAACCTGACAAACTCCATAAAAGCAAATGATTATTTCCTCCTCTAAAAGCACTCAACCCTGTACCTGTACCTGTACCTGTGCATAGGGATGTAACGATATCAAAATCTCACGGTACGATACAATTTCGATATTGACCTCACGGTACGATATTTATTGCGATATTGTGGAAAAGCTCACGGTATTGTTAAATAGCTCACGATAGTGTTTGTGATGATAATCTAAATAATAGGGCTAAGGGGAAGGGGTAGACACCCCTTAAAACCAAGAATTTTCGCGAGCTTACTTGAAACCAAGGGGTACCCAGAATGCACTGCGCAACCGGCAACAATGGCAGGCATATCATCCAGAGAGTCCCATAAATGTAAGTATTTTTGGTTTAAATGATTGATTAAAAAATTATGACAGTCTTGTTTTGTACTCTACACAGTTATGTACATAAATATTTGCAACTATGTTGTTTATTGAAATGTTTTTAACGTTTTTAAAAATCGCTAGTTTGCTACGCTAGGCTATCCTAACGTTACATTGCTGATTTGCACAATCAGTCCCACATTTCGAGATCACCCAAAATGTCCGGGATTCAGCTTTTACTTTCTACAGTCGCCATTCATTATGTGTACATTATTTGACACTGACACGTAACGTTACGTGCCAGCTTTTCAGGTGATGCATTCAGCTTCAAACGGATCCCGAACGAGACGAAAACACAGGAATATTAGCAATGCTAAAATGCACATTAACATATCACTTGTTTAGCGTTCATGTACGTCAGGAAAAGAAAAAAAAACATCTTGTCGATTTATTTTGATTAATATGTGCGAGCCTGCGAGGGAGAGAGAGCAATACAGCGCTTAGTTTTGAGACCTTTTGAGCCTTTCGCTTGCTTGGCTCCGAGAGAGAGAGAGAGAGAGAGAGAGAGAGAGAGAGAGAGAGAGAGAGAGAGAGAGAGAGAGAGAGAGAGAGAGAGAGAGAGAGAGAGAGAGAGAGAGAGAGAGAGAGAGAGAGAGAGAGAGAGAGAGAGAGAGAGAGAGAGAGAGAGAGAGAGAGAGAGAGAGAGAGAGAGAGAGAGAGAGAGCGCGACCGGGTACTCTCTCTCTGCTCGTTCAGGTAAACATGCGCCCTGTCACAAGCGCAGCAGTTCATCTACATTTCTCTTCTCCCTTGATTTCTGCAATTTGTTGCAGACAATAAACACACTTGCAGACGGCATCTTGGAAGTTTGTGATCCGCGGGACTGTGTTTATTCCTCTTGCTTTGTGACGGACACCTGTCCTTTTAATATTGAAACCCAACCACGACGATATCGAGACACGTTTACCACCGCGATAGCGCGATATCGTCAATATCGTTACATCCCTACCTGTGCATGGCTTTGACCGAGGTGGACTGGAGCACTACAACTTCCAGGACTTTCAGTGGAAGATTCGCTTCGTTAGATGATTGTCCCAGCACAAGCTTAACTACAGCAAAGCTGAAGAAATCTCATTAAAGCACTACTGAAGTGTAGACTCGCCATCACACAACACATCAATTCACTGCAAAGCGATACATCACAATCAACAATACAGAGAGCTGGAAGAAATATTGCAACATTTGCCACATTACAATTTGATGCTATGAAAACACACAAGATAAATACAGCTGGAACACAATCTCACTTCTCAATAGTAGAACATGCATGCAACGCCAAGGTCAGGGGTTCGACTCCTACTGATAAAAATGTGCCTTTACCTGCAAGGTACTTTGCATAAATGCGTCTGCAAAATGCATTAAAGGGATAGTTCGGCCAAAAATGATATTTAACACATGCATTACTCACCCTCAAGCTGTTCGAGATGCATATGTCAATCTTGTTTCAGAAGAACACATTTTCAGTTATTTTAGAAAATGTCTTAGACCCTTCAGTGGATATAATGTGAAGCAATGGGGTCCACCTCCTTCAAGTCCCAAAATGTGCATACATCCTTCACAAAAGTAATCCATCCGGTAATCCATTACTTCTGTGAAGGATGTATGCACATTTTGGGACTTGAAGGAGGTGGACCCCATTGCTTCACATTATATCCACTGAAGGGTCTAAGACATTTTCTAAAATAACTGAAAATGTGTTCGTCTGAAACCAGATTGACATATGCATCTCGAACGGCTTGAGGGTGAGTAATGCATGTGTTAAATATCATTTTTGGCCGAACTATCCCTTTAAATATTTTATTTCATTAAATGTATATAATAGTAGCAAAATATATTTAAAAAATTACTTTTAGTTAACTGTGATAACCCTGTTACTGTATATCGTTCTACAAAAACAAATTAAAAAAAAGAGTAACTTCCGGATCCAATTAGCCTAAATCCTCCGAGTTTGTTATTGAATACTAGCGGTCAGTGTTTTGCTCCGCTTAAGTTCTTTAGAGGTTTCAGCTCATGAGGTCCAGCAGCTGTTGTTGATTGGCTTTGATTAGTGTGTATTAGGCTGGATGAAGGTGAGAGTAAGCTAAGCTTATAATGTCAGCTACATGCACTAACACACGTGCCTTGCGGTTTTTTTGCACAACCTGATTGACCCAGAGCATTAACACACTTATAATAAATATACACATGCATATACAATGCTGTATGATTATAATCTGCTTTGATTCGCCTACTTGTGCCGTATTATATTGTAGATTTGAAAGTCATTAATGGTTCAGCCTGTCTCCTTTAAAGGCCCGTTCAAGGACGCTAACTACAACAATTACGATAAATTGTGACGTTTAAAAAATGTAAAAGAATAGCAGAGTCCACATCACAACTATAATGGGATAGTAAAGTGTCCACTCTTTACTTCAGACACACTTCTTTTGTCACATGCTGTTTTTCGCTTACTATATAGTAGGGAAGGGTGCAATTTCGGATGCAGACGATCACTTTCAGAAAGATTTTTCCAAATGATGAACGACTCTAAAGAGCTCAAGCATTTAAAGCGGTAGATGACAAAACACGCTTAGAATAAACTAAGATATTGAGCATTGGTGAGGACGCTAATATAGTTATCGTTCTTGGTGTGAATGGCCCTTAGACTTTTTAAAGTCTTTATGTAAACAGGCTTTAAGTAATGCTGTCAAATATCTAGACAGCCCAAGAATTCCCAAACTTTTTTAATTTAAATGTTAACTTGAAGTCCCCTTGAGACTTAAGCACTACTTCAATAATTGAACGACACTCACATTTTCACGAATGGCCACATGAAAACATAGAAGTAATGAAATACATGAAATACATGCAAATAAACATTAAATATATATATTTTTTTGGTAAATGTTTTATTTTGATTGTTGGGCTGCATGGCAAAATGAATTATATAGTGATTATTTTGTCATATATTGCATACATTTCAAATGAAAATGTCATATTGCTTGAGACAAAAAGAACAAAGATTATTTTTTTGTAAACAAACATCCTAATTTCTATTATTCTTAACATGGTTTTAATCCTCCATTTTAAGATATGGAGACTTAAAAAACGATGTGCGGACGGTTTCCACCTTTTCTTCAAGTAAAGTGAACGTCTTAGTTAGCAACTTTATTTTTGAAATAGCCGAAAACCCTTTAAGCACACACCAATACTTTTAAAACATCTGACTGTGCTCATGAACATACACTTATTATACAATTACAATATGTTATGCGATTACAACCTATCTGAACCTACACTGTGAATTAAAATACATGCAAACAGCCAAAAAAAAATGTAAATAGCTCTTAAATCACAATCTTGAAATACAGACCTTTGCAACCATCGACAAAACTGCATGTGGCCATTGAAAAAAATGACTTCAGAAGATTTGAATATGGTGCAAAAGTCTAATTTTGTGTGAACTATGCCTTTAAATGGAAGATATTCTTCCCAGTACCGTACATATTAGATATTTCTGCGTGAACAAGGGTGCTTATCCTGGCGTTGTCATTTAAATGAGTCCCCCTCGGCCCCCTCTCTGGCTCTTTCTGTCCCTGTAGGGCCATCGTTGCTAATCAGCATGTTGATCTGAGGAGGTGGAGCGGGCAGCTGAATCTGTGACTGTTGGAGCAGAGACGATTAAGAGGCGTTCAGGGATTAGAGCACTACAGCGGCCGCTTTGCCCCTCGCCACTGCCTAATTCTGATTAACAAGAGACCTTCTGCCTTAAACCCCCCGACCGGCCCTCAACGCACCCAAAACACAGGCCCGTCGCATCCTCCACCTGCACATCACACTGGACTAATGAAACCTCGCTTTAAGCCTGCGCTCTTCCCGCCATTTGTGTTGGTACGGCCCATATGGTGCTCATTAGACAAATGAGGGAATGGGGTGGGACGGGGTAGAGGGTTGTTAATGTTTACACTACTGGTCAAAAGTTTGGAATAATTTTTATGTTTTTGAAATAAGTCTTTTATGCTGCTCACCAAGGCTGTCAAAAATACTGAGATATTGTTGGAATTTATAAAAGCTGTTTTCTATGTTAATATATGTAGCCTAATTTATTCCTGTAATGCAAAGCTGGATTTTTTTTGTCTTCAGTGTCATGATCCTTTAAATCAGTCGAATATGCTGATTTGCAACATTTCTGATTGTTATCAATGTTGAAAAGAGTCGTGCTGCTTCATATTTCTGTGGAAATTAAAAAAAAAAAAAAAAAAAAAGAATACTTTTATTCAGCAAGGATGCAATAAATTGATCAAAAGTAACAGAAAATACATTTACAACGTTATAAATGAACTCATTGAGCTTTCATCTCATTAAAGTATCTTGAAAAAAAATGCATCATGGTTTCCACAAAAATATTAAGCAGCACAACAACCACAATAATGCAAACTATGCAACTATGAATTATATATTTGTTAATTAATTAATCCTCAGTTTTCACATTTACAGGTCAGTTCATCAAACTTCAGCATCTATCACAGTTCAAATCGCAATATATGACAAAATAGATCACAATATGTTTTTTGGTTTTCCGAGCAGCCCAAATATCAAAACATAACTCGTAATAAAAGAGATTATGCTCACATTCCCGCTCTCATGCATGTGAATGGAAGTGAATGGGGCCCAAAGTCTAGTGTGACCGCACCTTTAAGAGCAAGCGAGGTGTTTGAGGCTCATACGTCACGAAAGCTATACGGAGGATGCTGGATCGGTTCCCGCACTCGACGGCTCTTTAAATAGGTTCTAGTTTTCTCTTCTCTTTTCATCTCTTCTCTTGTTATTGTGGTAATTTCAAGTTCACCTCCGCTGCTGCCCGAGGGCTGACAGTACCTCTGTGTGCCCTCCATAATTATACTCAGTCCTCCCAAAAAATGTGATCCCTGGACTTTTGTCCATCAAGTGTCGTGACAGAGGAACAAAAGCACCTGCAGTTTAACTGCAACAAAACTCCCTTTTGTCAAACCCTGAATGATTCCTCTTGCCTATTGGAAATGAGGTCGCCCATTCGGATTCATCATAAATCATTCAATTTACGTCATTGCTATACATTTTAAACCGCACATTTTTTGTTCACTAGGGTGTTTCAAAACACGTGAAGATATAAAAGTAGTGGATCATTTCATATTTATCTTCACGTGATTGAACTGATGCCAAACTATGACAATGATTAAGCAGGTCGAAGCTTGAATCTCATCCTGCAGACACTAATAATAACCATGCCTGTTTGTTGAGGAAATTAAACACAGAAAATGAACGCACATTTCTTGCAGTTAACTAGCTAACCGTAGTGCACAATGCATGTGCTATCACTGCACTGAGAATATCACTGCACTGGGAACAGTTATTGCTTTTCACATAAATCTACAGCATAAATATGTCCTCAATAAAGCTCTACTCTTCAGCACAATAAAAACTGCAACATGATAAACCCCAACAGATCATGAAACACTAACATATCTCCCATATATTCACCAAAAATCACTTATCTTTGCACAGACCGAAGCAAAGCATGATGGGAGAAAAGAAAGTTGTGACAAAATGTTCTAGAATTTTGCTGCATTAATTAGCTTATATTGAGCAAGCATCTAAAATATTATTATACAGAAAGAAAGTCATTTGAGTTGAGAAAATATTTTTATTATAATCAGTTATTGAGTTATTACAGTTAACTAAAATTAAAACCATACAAAAATTCTCATTTCTTGAGGCAAAATAAACTTTATTTGAAATAAAATATATATAAAAAAACTTAAACTTCTTTTATTTCAGATAGTTGCCAAAGCATCATTGTAATTTAGTTTAACTTGATGTGCTAAAATAACTAAAGCTGAAAACTATTAAGATATATTTAAAAAAATAAATAATATAAAAAGACAAAAATGTAAAAACAAAATTACTAAAACTTTTACTAAAATGAAAAATTATAAGACATTTTTATTTGGCCCTAGAATTCATGCATCAACACACTAACAACCACTTAAGATGCAGAACATGCGTTCGAGCTTTGCACAAGCAAAAACAACTCATATTTTCTTCAGAATCAGTGCAATCCACTTTAACTGTTGCACATGCATATTTTGCAGTGATTTGGGGCCCAGTACACAGTAATGAGACCTGTAATCCAACATAATATGAGCACTCATGCAGCATGCGTATGTAGGGGCCCTCAGGGGCCCCCTGGGGGATTGCATGATTGTCGTTTGTTCACAAGCCTCGTTCAGGCTGAAGGAATAGAAGTGCATCTCATTAGCTCTATTTCATCAACACAGCAATGACACTCAACGCTGAATGTCAGTTCTATACATTATATATATATATATATTAGTGCTGCCGCGATTAGTCGACTTAGTCGACGTAATCGACCATGCAAATTAGTCGACGGCAATTTTTTTAGTCGACGTGTCGTTTTACTATTGACCGCTATTTATTTTTGGTCTCCCGTCACAAACGGCTCACTGTAATTCACCTCCACACACCAGTCTGTGCGCTGTGCGCGCCCTGCTGGTTTATCTGCTATAATTTTCCTTCACGTTCCCGCCCGCCTTCACTGCTTTGATATGAAAAATTGCGGCGGCAGGTGACGGAGCTTTTACAGTGGGCTCGTTTGCTGCGGTCCGAGCGCGAGCGCGATTGTTCCCGGCGCCCCCCGCAGCGTTGGTCTGGTTTCACACTCAATTCTATCGAACCCTGTTGAGTTTGCGTGCATCTTATGCCATCGCAAACGTGCACGGCGCATGATAGAAAACAGGACGCGGGTCAATATATTGTGTTTTTCAAACGCACTCTTTTGAGGAGACAGTGGATTTCCAAATGTGTTGCCCTGATTGCACGCGCAATGCGCGAATACACTGCAGACTCAACTCTCGCGTATCCAAGGTAAATCATCAACACTATCATCCCTTACATGTGTTTTATTTAACTAAATGCATCATAATCAGCTAAAACGCATGGGCAGGTTACTTAACTTCCTGAACAAGCGCTCCCGAGTCCGTGTTGCTTTCACATTCACGCGAACCGCGGTACGGGCCCGCCATGCACGCAGGTGTAAACGCGAGCTACATAACTGCGTGCCTGAGAGCTAATTTAAGTAATACATACATGTTTGTTATTAGAGGATTAGATTAGGACTCTGACCAATATGGTATAGCCTAATGGAAATGCAGATACTTAATGCTTAGATTGTTAATACATAATGTTTTTGAACAGGTGACATTTTATGTTTTGGCCCTTCAGTTGAGTTCAAAATAAAATGGACACAACGAAATAAACACTTGATTTTTTTTTTAATTAGTCGTTTAGATTAGTCGACTAATCGAAAAATTAGTCGAAAGATTAGTCGTTAGAAAATTAGTCGTTAGTGGCAGCACTAATATATATATATATATATATATATATAGAGAGAGAGAGAGAGAGAGAGCGAGAGAGAAATACACACACACATACATATACATATATATATATATATATATATATATATATATAATACCAAAATGTTGAAATGTTATAATACTGCTCTAATCTATTTTTCAATTGATAAAATGTAGGTCTCAATTAAACCAGTCATGGGATTCACTATTAAGCCAAACAACATGGATCTGTGGACGTCTGCAGCAGAAGATACATGATTTTGTGACTCAAAGTTAATTGTTAGAGTGACTCACTTAAAGTCATTTGCATGTGCTGAAGTTTGTGTTTGTGTGTGTGTGTTCTGTGTGTTTCACACGTTGGTGGTGTGAACGCTGCCTTGAGTCGCCGCTTTCTTTCCATTAGATTAGAGAAAACAGAAAACTACTTGCTTGGGAAAATATTTGGACACTCATTAGAAATATATATATATATATGCCTGATAATGTAATGATCTTCAGACATTTTGGGGGACATTCTGCATTTCAGCTTCAAGTTCATTCACAAAATCCTTCACAGTAAAGTACCTGAACACCCAGAGGATTAAATAATGACCAGATCCGAATGCACAGAGCCTGCCTCTGGCCAATCGCTGGATCAGGTCTTAAATCAACGCGCTGTTCTGACCAGTGTAACCCAACAGTCCAGCACACAAGACAAATTAGATCTGGAGGATCGCATATATCACTCGTCTGTCTCTGTACCTTCGCCTCTCTCATGCTCACATGCAAGTGTCCTGAGGAAATGAACTAAAGCTGTGTGAACGTTTCAGAGGAGCGTTCCCTTCCGTCTTTCATCAAGGGTGCAAGTTCACATCACATTGGTTTTGATTGCGCAGAGTCTCGAGGAACGAGTCTGCCATGTGGTCGGAGAATTGACCTCTGCTTGACCTTTTGCCCTGCCAGTGTCCAGGCAACATCTAAATCTTTCTTTCCCCATCATGATATTTAATGAAACGTCCTGCACCGTATTGCACACATTTTAGACATAAACGGAGAAACACGTCTCGTAGGTTAACAAGAAAAGATCATTGAAAGTGACAGAAAAGAATTAAAACTTACAGAAAAGGTTATTTTATTAAACTATAACCCTCAATCTCTACATTTTTCTGTTCATATATGTATGAATCAACAAAACCTGTCATGGGTTTCCATGGCAAAAATGCCTATATTTAAGGACATTAGGATTTTTTGATTGTTTGTTTTGCATTATGGCATTTTCATAACAACTACACACGTTCTTCTTGTAATGTCAAAAAATAATGACATTAAAATGTCATGGTATACCATGAGGTAACTGAAAGTATAACTAACTTGTTCTGAAGCTCATTTATCCAGGTTTTAATAAAATCAGTTATTGTGTCAAGGCAAGATAGATTTTTTTTACAGCATTATGGTAATGACAAATATGGAAGAAACGTGCATAATTGTCGGGAAAATAATGTCACAATGCATTGCAAACAATCTTAATTATCCTTTTTTTTTTGGGGGGGGGGGGGGGGGGGGGGGTGAAACATATTAGATTTACCCATAAAGCAGATTTAGAAGTGGACTCTGGGTGTCAAGGTGTAAACATTTCTAAACTACACCACAATATTTTCTGTTATGACCAAACTGCATCAAATATTTGTGTGAAAAAGTAACTGAAACGGTCTTTTTATACAAGTCACAAGTCTAACCATGTTCTAATTCAAATCTGAGGATGACTATATCAAACATCATATCACTTAATCAAACTAAAATCCATCCACAATCATCCACAATTTACTGTACATTTACTCTCACATAATGCAAGACTGCCACTAATATTAAATACAGAAAATATACAATACAAAACATATGCCGATAACTTGTCTTTATTCTGCACCTTTACACCTGTTCCCTCCGTTATCTGTCATCAATACTCAACTCTTGCCATTGTACCAAATGTTGTTGTATTGTCATTGATCTTACCAAATTAATCATAGAATACATTTACACCTAACTAACAGGTGCACATTTAGTCAGGGATGTACACACAGCCCTTCACAACAATACAACAATTTGTTCTGCACGAAACTCCATTCAAAACACCAGCTGTAGAATTACTTATATCTATAGACAGCATTCTTATTAGAATCCTACATTTAGGCTCTTACCTGTTCGTCGAAGTGAGTAGGAGTAGCCTAATAGAGTAAGGAGTAACCGGATATCCGTTTATGATCATTTCGTGTTTCTTCGTTAGTTTGTTCGCGAGCGCCATCTGGCTATGCGTAGAAATGACATAAACGAGTGTTTTTTTTTTTTTTTTTTTTTTTTTACCGCTTTATTTAGTCATAAACGAGCGGATTAAGGATAAAAACAACTATTTCCATTGTTTCCGCTTTGGTATAATAACACTAGTAAACATATCCATCAATAAATGTGCAAACTTAAAGCCCTAATGGATCAGCAGAACTGGCATGATCGAACAGGTATGAGGCTCTTTATTAGAGTTTACAGTTTCAATGTTGCTTGCTTGTTTTGATTTGTGCACATGCCACAACCCGCCGGAACAGTTCTATCGCAAAACAGTGATAATCATCGAAGCTGGTATTGTATTAATAATACCATTGTGAGTATTAATTCTGACAGAATACCAGTGAGAAGGCTAAATGTAAACAAACAGGGTGAGCGGAGCGGGCCGGAAAGTGACATGAGTGACTCTGCAAAGTTCTGGTCGACCCTCCTCACATTACTTAACCTCTTAACAAGCATAATATGGGTTTAACCTAATTTCCATCTGGTAATTAAAATACCCATCGGACATAATAGAGCGTTACTCTCCCCTGTGTCTTAGTGCTTGTATCTGTCTGCATGTTTGAGTGCTGATAAGTGCAGCTAATACTGAGCTAATACTGAGATGTATTCACTCACTCACAGACTCACTCAATCGAATAGAAGACCTCTTATTTTACAATACACACAGGTTTTTTTAATTTTTATTTATTTATTTAGAAAACCATTTATCAGGGTGAATCACATGACAAATTGTCCAGGACCCCTGGTCATACACAGTATTTATTCTTAAAAATCTCAAATTGAAACAACAAAACAAAATGATTATTTTGGTTTTGGGGTGAAACATGTTCTTGACCAGTTTTGTTGTGATTCAACTGTGTACTGATGCTTTAAAGAACCCAGAAACCAAAATTTTAGGATCTAGTGATGCATCAAGAGTTTTTAATTTCTATGAAGAAAATGATTCTTGTCAGAAAATGGTTATTATTTTTTTTTAAAGACCTATATTATTTTAATAAGTGTTGTTTTCTGGACACTGAGAGAAATATGTGTTAGTTTAATGATAATAGTTTTTGGTGTGTTATGCACACGGTGATGACAGCTGGCACGTCTGATCCTCACAGTCAGCTCACAAAGTGGGTTTAGAGGAGTTAAGAAATCTGATTAGCCTCTGAATGGAGACCCGCTAACCTGATCGACATTTCAGATCAGACCCAGACCTTCTAGCTCATACAGCAACAGAGGAACATTTGAGGTTGATCATACATAACCCATCAAAATCTCAGTTATATAAGTATCACCTTTGCCTAAGATGTTTCACTTAAAATTGAGCAGAAATAAAACTTGTCATTTAGGAGTATAGAACTATAAAATAATCTGATGAGATATCTGAGTTCATATTGAGATCTCTGTCTTTTGATTGCAGACTAATCATGGCACAGTTTGAGACATTTTTGGAGATACTTGCTGGGGTCTTTTTTGGTGGGGCCTTGATTTGCTTTCCGTTTTGTCTAGGAGAATTGGTTAAGATATTATATAATTTGTGATTAAAATAAGTAAGAGTGCTCCGATCAGCCGATTATCGATCACTATAAAAAGAAGCAGTATTGTCTGCACGGATCCAATATACTGTTGCACGTGCAACTTATTTCCCAACTGTTTATGTTCACATAACCGACGGTGTTTAACCGAATACTCACCAAGCCGGGCATTTTGTCATATTTCTATGAGCATATAACCGTTTAGGTGAGAACCCAAAGCTCAAAGTTAACTTTGCTTTGCGTCATCTGATCGGCCTTTATAGAGACCACGATCAAACTATATAAAGCTGTTCAATCCCGATCAATCGGAGCACCCTTAAAAATAACTGAATGTTTTTCACAGTATAACAAAAATCAACAAATAACAAATGGGTTTTGATGCATTTGATGGGAAATGTTTTCTTGCATGACATTCGGCGTGAATTCAAAGTTTTGTAAGTCTAGCCTTTTGCCGATTTGGTGGTTTTCTAGATGTTTGATGTTACCTCCCGGCATAAGAAACGTCCTTTATGCAAGACCAGAGGAGGCCTGGACAACAAACATGGAAAGAGCTGCTAAATCTTGAACACCCGACACTGTTCTCAAATGCCATATGAACCTCCCATAAGCCCCAAAGGCGACTCTGCGAAAATAAACATTGTGCTTTCCTCAAAAACTCCCTGTGTATCAGATATCACAATATGAAAGGCTGAGACCTGCTTGACTCTCTCTCAGCTCTATGTGTCATGTTTTTTCTTTCTTTTTTTTTGGTGAAGGGATTAGCGGTAACTATAGAAGGGGGAGAGGCACATGGGCGACTAACCGGCTTTTACAACTCTAATGGACGCGCAACAGCTTTGAAAGTGCAGCGCGCAGTAAAGTTAACAGCCGAGCAAGGAAATGTAAAAGATTTTATTGCCATTAACAGGGTTGCAGCATCAATGGGGGCCTGAGCGAGACCAAAGTATCTAGTTAGGCTTCAGTGGCCTTTCAAATATAGGAATTTGAGTTCGGACTCAACGGTGTCTCTCAGACGGCATATCAGAATTTTGTTCTACATAAATTGACACTTGAAAAATAACACATTAGCTTATAGCTGAACTTGTTTTGTCTACTGAACCCCTTTGACCTCAATAATTACTTGAGATTTTAATATTTTAATAACACATTTCCATGTTTTCTGATGTCTGTAAATGGTCACATGATATGCAGGTAAACAAATAGTTTGTTATTTTTTTTAAGTTAGTATTTTATTTAGTTGTTATAAATTGATTAATTTTAATTGTACATTTTTACAATGTAATGATGACAATCACAATGTCATCATTACATTATCAATGTAATGATAATGATGACTTGTGAAATAAACGAAACGAAACAAAAAACGAAACGAAAAGAAAAACTAAACGGCTAAACATCGTGATGTCTGTCAGCCATCACGATGGATGATATCATGATCCTATGATATCATCACATCCGATATCATATGATGGGCCCTAGTATCATCATATGATATCATGATCCTATGATGATACTAGGGCCCAACCCTAGTAAAAATACTAATGCAATGGCATGAACAGATACATAAATAGTAAGGCTAGCTAAACAACTGGAATGATCTTGAAAACATATTGCAGGAGGCAGAGAAAAACAGCCACATGAGGTAGCTAGCATCTGCCTTATGTGGTAAATAAAGTTATGCTAGCTTATTTAGCATCTAACTTATCAGCATTGCTACTAGATGAATACATTTTTATGCGATATTTGCAATTTAAACATTTAATAAATATATTTCCCCATAATATCATCAAAACTTACTTCACTTTGTTTAGTCCACAGGCTCAAATGTGTGCCTTTAATAGTCTTGTGCTTTGGGCTTCTGTACATGTGATGGAGGCATGCACAGTGCCAGTAGGGGGTGTGGTCTCAATAGCCATGCAGTAAGCAGTGTTCTATGTGCATGTGATTAAGGAATGGCATGGATATTCAAGTGTGTTTGAATGGCATCTGTTTGTTTTAGTCAAGATTATGCTAAAATATACTTTCCTCAACTATATTAAAGTTCCCTATGAAGAGCCAACCCTCAACTTTGAAAATTCCCACTTTATTCCCATAAATTCCTGTTAATTCCCTTAAATTCCCATTAATTCCCATGGAAAGTCTCCATCGTTGAAAATTCCCAGAATTTTGCAACCCTAGGTCTAACCCAGCACAACTGGAACTACCAGTGACGTAAGTGTGAGTTGATTGACCGAACGCATGCGAAACACCAGCACCCGCCATTTTTAAAAAGCTGCACAAACACAGATTTTAGCCTAGCTTAACCTAAATATTTACTCCACAAACATTGAAAAGCATCAATGAATGGACCAGTGCCGAAGTCCAGGCACTTCTCAATCATTACGGGATGGAGGAAACCCAACACGATTTTGAAGGGACCAGGCGAAACATGATTATGTATTCCACACTGAAAAAAAATACTATCTCAGTCTTTCTACTACCTTAATTCAATGTTACTTGCTGTTTCTTTGTAATTATTTGTCAAATCTACTAGCAATTTCAGAGTGAAAATTGTGCACCAAATCCTTTTCACTGCATGTAAAAAAACAACAGCATATGGTAAAAGACGCGAGTACAACGTTTTTGGATGGCCTACTCTTTTAAGTCCCCAAGACCTGGGATGAATAGGATCGTTTTCCCAGTTGCCCGCCATTTCGACCAGGCCAAAGCGGGTCGTAATACCCCGCCAATCTGCTAAATTGATGTCCTCTCAGGAGGAAAAAATCTTGTCCTGGAGCGAACTACAAGGCACAGGCAGGTATCTGGTGTCCTGACCTAAGCATTGGAAACCCAGCTCCCCGCTGCCCACAACCACAGGGCCGCCCATTGTTTACCGTCCCTCCTCTCTCAATACAGCCACAGATACAGTTAAAAGCACCAGCCAGTTAACGTGATTAAATTTCTCTGTATCAATCATTCTAACACAAAGTGTTCGATTGTGTGCCTCTGAGTTGCTCACAATGGACAATGCTCCTCACAGTTGAACTGTTCGTGGTAGAAAAGGTGTCTAGTGCGCTGTTTTTGTTACCTGCTCTCTAGCCTGTGAAAGCAATCTCACATCAAAGAGAAGCCATGCAGGTAACACAACGCCACATCAGTGCTAGCATGATGTGTTTTCGCCGCACATGCACGTATACGTGTCCTTCGCATGATGCGACGACCCCGTACGGCTCAGAACATCAAAACGAGCCGGTCGAAGCCACAACAAGCCATTGTGCCGACAGGATCTGGAGAATCTACACACTTCTGAAGGGAAAAAAGACCGATAAAATGACATTCTACCTTTCTACACGCCGGGGACAATCAACGTTTACAGATCGCAAAGATACGAGAGGGGGACATTTTCTTTTCTCCGCCCGAACACAAAAGGCTCCAGTAGTTATTTTAGACCGCTCGCTTACATGGGTAATCTTGATGTGTGAAAGAAAGGGTCCGGTGCTGCGACCCGTGACCCGCGCCTGTACCGTAGGGGTTATGCAGTAACAGTGAGAAAGACACAGATGTGTGTGTGTGTGTGTGAGCGCACCGTTTACCTGAAACATGCAGGGAAAGATCACTTTGAATCACTGCAGAACTTCACCCGGACTGAGCAATAATTCACTTAAAACTTTTCATTGTTCTCCCACAAAGAAAAGAGGCGCTGATATAAGGAAATTTAGCGGATCTGTTACCACAACTTAAATGCATGGTTGCAATTTAATAATTCTTAATTTATTGATTTAATTAAACCATTTAAATTGCAATATGAATCCTGTTGACATAATAATATTGATTACCTTAATATTGTGTGTAATTTAAACTCTGCTTAGTTTTTTTAATTTATTATTATGTTGTAGTAACCTATAGAAATTGTCTTGAAAACATGCTTTGCATAAGACTGGATTGGGAGAGTTAATGATGAAATTAGGTGCTATTTTATGTTTATAATTTTTTTTTTAAAACACTCTAAAAATAAAGTTTCTTTATTGGTTTCGTGATGAACCTTTCCATGGCACAAAATGTTCTTTATAGTGGAAAAATGTTAATTAAATATTCTTCACACAAAGAAAAAATGTTCTTACAAAAACCCCAAATGGTTCTTCTATGCAAAAAAAAAAAAAAAAAAAAAAAACCTTTTGACTAGAGAGACCTGTTCTAAAGTGTTTAATAATGTTATCTCTGACATAAAAAAAAAAAGAAAAAAGTTTCTGTTATGTTGAAGATGTATGTGTAGACAGCAAGGCTATATTGAGGTTATGGGGTGTAGAACAGAGCCGTCATCTTTTCAGGGCAGTTCAGGACACATTTTAAACTCTTGTTTTGAATCTGAACTTTGAAGAAAATCACTGATAACAATAAGTGTGTTGGTGAGTTGGAAAAAACAACAAAAGACTTGGAATTTTACTCCCAGACTAAGCAAATTTTATGAGTTTAAGTGTGTGATTAGGGTCAGGGTCATAGGGTTGAACTGTGGAAGACGAATGTGAAAACACAAACTTCACCAAAGTCAGGGATCTTACACTGCTATCTACATTAATTTTACAGCTCTAAATTCTGTATGTCAACTATTTACATCTGTTTTTATTTCTCAAGGTTTTGTAGGAGCAACTTTTGAGGCAAATGTAAGGAAGAAAATAGCCTTTCATTTCATATTCCTGAAGGCTAGCACATTACTGTGGATGTTTGCAGAGGCATTAATGATTTATTTAGTAAAATGCTGTCGGGAAATGTGCAGTCCTTTGTGCTTGCGAAGCAACATAATTCAGTCATGAATTTTTACGAAGGAATTTCAGAGAGACCGTGAAATAAACAGAAAGAATAACAACATAAATAATATATAAACAGGCATCTTATATATAACTGCTATGTTACAGCTATGCTTTCAATAATGCAATAAAACAAGCATTTAATTGATAACCTTGTCCACATTGCTTTGGAAATGGATGTTTTGTGTCCCACAGCAGCTTTAACATTGAAACAGTCTGAGAATTCATGGCGTAATTCATAGGAAGATTGGCTTACAATGTGAAGATATATGAAGGGGTGTGGTGTGGATTGTAAATTACAGGTGTGACCCTGCGCCGCTCACGTCTTGCGTGATTTATTGGGTTTGTCGGTCACTAGAAAGAGTTCAAATATGGGAGGTCTGAACTTCCTGTTATCTTTGCCCTCAGCTGACCCCTCGTGAAGAGAGCTTGTCTGCTGTGTTTTAAAAGCTAATGCACAAGTTCTGTTACACAAAGAGCCTCGTGGACCTGTCCGAAAACTAATTAAAACAGCTGCTTAAATCAAACGCATGCTGTATATTTACTGCGATGATAAAGATGTCACAGACGGCTCAGTCACGGGCAGCTCAGACTGAACTGCTGCTAATACTAAATCTTGCGCTCTTGATCTAACATCATGAATTCCAAGAATCAATAAATGATTAGAAAGATTTTAATGGCTTAAACTTAGCAATTAATCTGATAAGAAGGGTTTATTTCCCCTGGTTTAGCTGTCGGAGGGTGACCGCTAAATTAATCTTCCTTGTTTTTTTGCACGCGTCTGTTACGCCAACTCAGTGTTGACATTGTTGACAGTACTTTAATGGTAACATTACAGACTTTAAAACAAGAAATGACATTAATGCATGCAATCATAAACAATAGATGCAAATGACTAATATAGGCTATAATTTGATGCAAAGATCACATGCATTATTCATTTTACTGTATGTTGCTTTTCAGGTACACTCAGTCAGGTTGTTTTTTTGTGTGTGTAAATGAATGCATGTATCTATGAGTGTGTGTTTGCACATGAACTCTCACCAGTGTAATTTCAGTAAATGTTTGTTTATGGTTTTAGTTTTAATTGATGAAATTAAACGGCTCTTAATGGAAGCGTTGAGGAAGCTGCTCATCTCCACCTTCAAATGACCAGTGGGAGGCAGAAGTTTCCTCACATATACATTACCGCAACGTAAGCAGTGCGTACTGTAAACAAATGTGGGTTACGTAAACACTGAGGCCGTGGGGGGCACGTGGGGGTGGGTGGGTTTTTTGGGGGCGGGTCACAGGGTTAAGAACCTGCTCGCGTCCCCCCTCGTTGTGCTGCGTGCTGCTAAAACAAAAGCCTCTAATTCCGATTTAGTGTTTCAATCCTGCGACACATTTCTGAATGATTTGACAGGTCAACAAGCAGGGGGTAATCTGTTCACCTCAAGATGTGTTTGCCTCGTTTTACAGCGGCTGTTACCTTGGGTGGATCCAAACCTATGATGGACTAACCAACCATTAAACTCAACCACCAGTACAGGAACACTTCTACAAATAACTTAATAATAATTTGACTGAGGCCATATCAATTGGATCAAAGTCTCTGTTTACACCATATTATGTTCTTTATTGTTGGTAAGTAACACTTTACAATAAGGTTCATTAGTTAACATTAGTTAATGCATTAACTAACATGAACAAACAATGAGCAATACATGTGTCACAGTATTTATTAATCTTTGTTAATGTTAGTTAATAAAAATAGAGTTGGTCATGTTAGTTCTCAGTGCATTAACTAATGTTAACAAATACAACTTTTGATTTAATAATGTATTAGTAAATGTTGAAATTAATATTACCTAAGTTAATAAATGCTGTAGAAGTATTGTTCATTCTTAGGTCATGTTAACTAAAGTAGTTAACTAATGTTAACTAATGAACCTTATTGTAAAGTGTTACCTGTGTGTTTTAGTCGATCGGATCACAAGTGGACGCCGCAAGGGATGTGACGTGAGGAGTAAAAGTAAAATGCACACGGTTATTCATAACGATGCGGAGCAGAGTGAGTGTTTTCAATTAGTTCCTATGTAAGTCGAGCTTCCAAAGGAGTGAACTGCAAACGCTCCGTGCCAGTCAAATTAGCGGCAATTCGAGGGCGGCAATTGACCATTCGCAAAGACCCGCCTCTTTTAGTTACTGTTGCTATGTCCGACAAGCCACGCCTCTCTCATGCCACACTATATGTTCTCACGCAGTGAAAAATACATCGCGGAGCAAAGACACTGACAACGCCCCTGACAACAGACAGGACAGACCAGGTTACTTTTGATATGAAACAAAGTCTCAACTTTCAAATTTGGTCCTTTCTAAAGAAATTTAAACAATAAATACCGTTTTGTGGCTCTTTAATGTGTCGTGACCAATCGCTGTAGCGCCTCAGTTGCTCCTCGTGAACCGTTCATCTCTTCCTTCTAGTTCATTTATAGCATAAAATAAACATGAATGAACATCAGAAGGAATGTTGTTTCAACCACGGCGAAGACGTCAGGACACCGTTTCTCAAGTTCATATCCACCGAAGTTAATCTACTAACTCTCCGGACGGCTTTGTCGGACAAAATGGCGGATTCAGCAGATGGCGGATTATGATTGGTCAGATCACCTGTCAATCAACCTCCATGGGAAGGGTGAATTGCTTGAATGGTGGGTTCATTATTATTCTTAATGCAAAACACAACTAGAAAAACACAACTAATCATTTGGAGGTTCCCAGCATTTTGGGCATTTTGAGGTTTAGCATTGGGTTTAAATCCAATATATTGCCATATAGGCGCTTTTACATTTTGCTTTGAAACCAAATCTTCTACCATATCGTCTTGTCAGTCAGCTCCTCACTCTTGTGATGAATGAAATCTGACTCCTATTGCTGATTTGTGCTGCGACTATCACACCGAATTGAGCAGACACCTTCAGTTTTGTAGTGTCTGTTGTCTAACTGAACTAAATGATTTTTATTACTATAAAAAAATCAAAACGACATGAAACACCCGTAACACAGACTATCGCAGCTAGCCTAGACGACGCTAAATACAGGTGTGAACGTTTAAAGCTTGTCCGCTTTCAACATCTTCCAGAGGTAGTGGAAAACGCATTAGACTGGATTACATTTGTAGTGTTGATGCTCATGTGGTTGAATGTGTTCGAACAGACACAAAAGACCACCTACTGACCTAATGCGTAAACATAAACCCAAGTTTGGTTTGAAGGCGAAAAATGTACCAAGCACAATGTTCTCTTAACATTCCTGATTTCTAACACACTCACCGTGTTCGAATGGTCTTGCATCTGAATCTGATCTGAATTCGTTCTCAATCTGAAATTACTGTTTTTTATCACTTTTATGTCTGTTAAATGGTCTGAGTTTGGTTATTTTAAAGAGAAATCAAGTGAACTCAAATTTCTTAGAGAATGCATTAACTGATGAACTGTATGCCTTGAATGTAATGTAAAAGCTTCTGCCAAATGCATAAATGTAAATATAAGTGTAAACACCCTTAGAAAAGCTTTTTCAATTGGCAGCAGAGCAAAACATGAAGCAAAAGCTTTAGTTTTTGCTCTCCCTTTTGATCTTTTTAATATGATTTGAGGTCTGATACATTTGAATGCAGTGGAACAAAAGAAAACAAGGAAGCTTTTATTCAAATTGTAATCAAAGTGTTAATAGGAAGGGTTAACAAGTTGGAAGAGGAGGTCTTGCCAGTTTATGTGTGGCATCTGAATTATCCTGTTTCCTCATGGATATTGTGGGGCTTTGTGTGTAAGTTTTTGTCTTTATTATTTATACTCTGTGAGACTCATTCATAATTCTTCTAATGCCCTGCTTCTTTCTCTAGTATTGCTAAAAGGTTAGTGTCTTTAATAATAGAGGTCACTCAGAGGTCACTAATCTGCATCATGTAGCCACACGTAAAAGTCTAGTACACATTGCAGCTTTTTATGATCAAAAGCCACCCACTTAGACCAGATGAGACTATTTGATAAGCATATGAATTGGCCAACAAGATTCTGCTCATTTTAATGTGACATTTAAAGGCACAGTATGCGAGATCCCGCTAGAGTTCGCTTATTCAAAGCAAAAACGAGGCGTAGCTTGATGTGATGAGTTGACGTGTTCACCTCCTCAGCCATTGTTTTACCAGATTTTTCTGGATTTAAACATCGTTGGAAATAAATATTTGGAATAATGCAAGTACATTATCTTTTCTAGTGGTTTTTGGAATGTCCAAGTCCAAACCTGATGCAATAACAAATTTAAAAGTATTTTTTATCAACTGTTTATCATGTCTTAAAAGTAATAGTTTTTATTAAATATACCATTTTAACTGTATTTTGGCTTTTTTTTTTTTTTTAGGATCGTGCGGGTATCATATTGTGAGATCAGTACATTTTTAATTGGATTTGCCATGATCAATTACATTTTCTTGTACTGCACTAGTGCACTTATGTTTCGATATGTTTTTGCTGTTACATAACATTTTGGGTTTTATTTTATTTTTGAATGCATTACACACCAGGATCACACCACTGACTTTTATCTCTCCGCCCCTCCCTGTAAAGAGGCCACTGCCATTCCCATCCCACCTGCAGAGAGCAATATCCTAAATCCATATTAGTGTGCTTCCCAAAGGCTTTGGCCAACAGATGGTTCCTCAAATCCCCTGGTTTCCTCAGAGATGGGACATGTGTTCATAAAAAACACTCAAATTTCTTCTTTAGGATGGATTGATGTTTTTACTACCCAGGGGAAAATGCTATTGCTCAGAGATTGCTCTTTTACAGCTTAATGGAGCTCTCAATTATAGTGTCAAATTTGAGTTGTCTCTCCTAAAATCTGTGAGGTGAGATGAAAAGTTAATAGTTGCCATAAAGTAAGAATTTGAAGATTTGTGGAGTGCATCTGATAAGAAAGGTTTAGGTTAATAATAATTGACTTGCAAACTTGAAAATCATAGCACAGTTTAAGACGTTGGGATCTCTTTTGAAACTCTATAGGAGATGCATAAGGTTGCTAGTTTTCTCTCTGAGAAGCACTTAATTTCATCTCTAGAATAAACAATTGGGATCTCATTTGCAGATTTCAGAAGTCATGAATTTGATCTTTGTTGCAATGATGTTGAAACCGATTCACAGGACTTTTTCTTGTTTGCAGGTACATTGTGAAGTTTCATGTATCTTCTCTGGACAGGTGATGAACACACACACACTCCTCTTTCCACGAGCTCTCGGGAGTCCCCGGTGGTCTCTCGCACTTGCACTTGAGTTTGCGTCTGGAGTTCCTCACGTCTCTCCTTCTGTCTCCCCCCGAACACAGTTACCTGTGCCATCAATCTACAGCTTAACTCGTTGTTTGCAGATATCTGAAACCATCATGTCCCTCACGCAAACTGACAGCGCCCATTTCACAGGTCATCCGTCACAGCGGAGCCTGTTTTACTCATTAGGTTTGAGGCAGGGACGGTGAGTATTAAAGGCTCCAAAACAGTGCAGATTTGCAGATCCTGATTTGAATGGAAAAGAAGTATCGATGTAATATAGCCTACTAGATGGAGATTGCATCAGTTTTCTTTCGGGGGTCGTGCGCGTTCTCCTGACATCTGAAAACGATGCAACTTGAAGTCTGACGGCTATTGTTTCATTAGTCAAGGGCCACAATATTGAGCTGGGACTGATTCCAACCTCAGACATTTTCTCTTTGTCTCCCATTATGATAATCTCAGATCTTGGCTCGGAAAACACTTGTCTGGGTCTGCTAAAATTCCCACTGGGCTCCGTGCAATTTCCCCACGGATCCCTCTGCAATTCCCTCCCATGCATTCCTTCCCCCCCTTTTTTTGAGGGGATGAGGGCACATTTTTTGACCATGGTCGGTTGGATTTGTAGAAGAATCTACTGGGCCTAAAGCGACTTCTGAATTCATGCCAGCAAAGAAGAAATCTTGTCTAGAGGACCTACTGAACCACATTTGTTTTGAGTTGAGTTGTAGGATAGTAAATCTGCTGTATGACTCGAGGACACAAGGGTTTCTTTACAGTCTGTGTAGTTTAATCACATCCAAAATTGGCCTCCTCGCTCTCTCAGGGACTTTTTTTAATGGCAAACTTGATGACTGGCTTTCCACAGAGAGTTCTGCGTTTTAATCAGCGCAGGCGGGCGAATTGTGCTGCCGTGTTGACAGGCGTAATGGGACGTGATTGAGTTCTTCAACAGGTTGTGTTGGGTCAAGGCATCTGTTGTGGCCCTCAAGCCAAACCCACTCAATGCCACCATTGTCCTCACCCAGCAGCCTTAAGATGCAAAAGTTGCCATTGTGTTGTTTCTAGGTCAGCTGATACACTTTGAATACGAGATTAGCCTCGGAAAAATAATAATAATACGTGTTTGGGCATTGTCTGGGTGTTAGTTCTGCATTGCTGCACTAATAATGTACACTCTAAAAGTTCCCTTCTTTGCTAATTACTTACCAATTAGCAAAGGAAGTCTGGCATGCATTCCTTAATACTTAGGGCCTTTGTGGCATCCATTAAAATTTAGTATTACGTCATCATGTTTCCATTGCCTTGTCATCGTGCGGGCCAGTCTTTCTATGCCTGTTTTGCTTCAGGACAGATTTTGCGGTAACACTTTACAATGAGGTCATTTGTTAAAATTGGTTTTAACGCATTTGCAAACAAAACTAAAAATGAGATGTATATTTTAAAGCACATTTGTTTTGAGTTGAGTTGTAGGATAGTAAATCTGCTGTATTACTCGAGGACACAAGGGTTTCTTTACAGTTATGTTAGTGAAAATACAGTGCATTATCTATGTATTATTGTTGAAAAGTAAAATTGAATAAGAAATGGTAACAATTCCTTTAACAAACCTTATTGCAAAGTGTTTCAAATTTACTTTGAACATGAAGTGGCGACCCAACACAGTACCCGAATTGATTATTGAGGGGAAACTAATCATTTTAAAAGACATGATGTAAATGGCTGAATAGGAAAAGGATCATTTTGTACATTTGCAAACAGCAGCACAAATGGGATTTACCTGTATTTAATGTAGTCTGGGTTGTATTTTCTTTGACCTTTTGTTGGTTTTTGAGGATGAGGGCATCACAACCTGTCCATGTTGACTTCGGTCTAAACTGACTAGCTTCTACCAAGTGATTGGATTTGGACTTCTACATTTGATTGGATGCACAAGCTTTGGTGAGTATGTTATTTTGCTATCCTAACTATGCATCATTATAGTATGGTATAGTTATTTGCATTATTTTCACACTGCAGTTATTGTTTCCCTTGCAGTCATGTGACCCGGACAGACCTCAGAACAGACCTATGACCTATTTTTGGGGTCACAACCCACTAGTTAAGAACCACTGGTGTAAAGATTTGGTGAACAAGCCATTATTTCAAGCCAGACGGTGGTAAGTTGATGTTTAAATAGTAGTTGGCCTTTAAGTTGTCACATAAAGTCACTTCATGTTTGAGAGAGCTTTAGCGATAATCAAGTGAATATTTATTCTTGGTAGAACTAGATGCACAAGTCAAAAATTATATAAATTAATTTGCTTCTGTCAGACGCCTTTTTTTTCCTTGTCTTTTAACTAACTGCCAAACTAGGATATCAAAGGCGGCATATTGCTCTTTTTAGGTTAAGGAGATTTGATGTTATAATCATTTAAGCCTCAATTTTGTCCTTAAATGTTATAAATATAGACACAAACGAGCCAATATCTGGCATGCAATAAGAGTATAGAGACTTTTGCAGGTACTCATCTGGGACACCATTGATCTGATCTGGAACTATTGAGAAAACTTCTGAAAAGCAGGTGAAAATGTCTCCATTTGCTCTTTATTGCATCTCATTGCTGTTTAAAAATGTATATATTAACCCTATAAATGCTGGAATATCATATTTCTTTGGTGTGTCAAAAGACCTCTGAACTATCAACATGATCAGAACCTTGCTGAAAAAGCTGTTGCACGCAATCTACTACATGCCATCACGTCGTCTAATATTTCAAGATGCACACTTACTGGACTGAAGCGACTTAGGTTTATTATCCACTTGATTATCCATTTATGATTTAGTCAATTGTGAGTATTAAATATGATAATCAGGCTTTTGAGGAACGTTTATTTGTCATCTCTCAATAATTATTGTATTGCATTAAAACTAAAGAGCTTTAATCATAAAACTAAGCATTTTAATATCATCTTACTAAGACTATTAGTAGATTATTGGCAGATATAGAGTGAAGACTGATATTTATATGCATTTTATGTAAGTAGTTAGTTAAAGATCATTGATTTACATTACAAGCATCGGAATTTCATCCTTCTTTTTTATCATTTATATATATTGCAAAGCACACTAGATCTATTTTTGCTTAGTTTTGGTTGTTTTTCCCCTCTATATTCTCACTATATTGTTCTATATTAGACATAAAAGCCTGATTATCAACAAAAGCATGTGGCAAGATTTTTTTAGGTGTTTAATATTTTGTGTAAAGGTTAATAAACTGATTTATTTTTCTAACTATATGTCAGGCTTTACACGTTAAAGAGATCTCAGTTGTGATTATCTTAGAAACTCTGGATTCAGACGTGTCTTGTCACAACCTCATGTGACCCGAGAAGGCCTTTACAGCAAGTTGCAGTATTTTGGGATGACACAGGTGTTTCTGATGGCTAATTCCTCACACCTGTGCGGTGCCGAGCGGGACGCCACCCCAAACGGCCTTTCAGGAAAACCTGTCAACAACAGATAATCGAAACCCACAACCCTCAAATTGATGCAATCAGGAAAACATGCATACCAAGAAAATGCATGATTTTCTTTACATCTTTGCTGGCAAGCATGGCACAGATGGCATTGAACGGTAAACACCCTGCCTCTAGAAGATGCGTCATAATATTCCTAAAGCCTCGCTGCGGCTCAGGCAACATGTTGCACGCTGCGGGATGCCTATTTTTCCTCTCTTGTCTTCGTCAGAGACGCTCGACAGCGCTGTGACCTTTGCGAGAACGTGCAAACCTACAAAAACAATGGCTATCCTGAAAAAGCACAGACACATTCTGTGTCGAGGTTTTTTACAAATCACTCCCCATGAATAAGTGATTTTACGACAGGTCTGCGACGAGGGGGAGAGCCGGCGTGCCGCTTTAAGGATGCATGAGCTGTAATCGGGTGCTGTTTTATGCCGGGATGAAGATTTTTGGGCTTGTTGCTGCATGAGCGCGCCGGGGATTGCTCTCCGAGTCTGATAGGAACACAGCGGGAGGGCGCAGGGATGGCGTGTGTTTGTTGGGCAACTGCACTCAGGACTGCAACAGCACATTAAGAAGATGACCTAAGGACCACACACACACACTCACTCACACACTCACTGAGTCCGGCTGTTGTGCTCCTCTTGCTGGACACACTCATTGCTCCCATTCTCCTTCTCTATGGCCTGTTACTCATCCGATGAATGCTGGGTTTTCCATGTGTGTGTCTTTAGAATCAACTGATAGTGCCACTAACGTCATTAACGTGAATGATTCTCGTTACGTTGGGTAGACATGAGTGTGTGAGATGGAGGATGTGGATTCTAGAGGTTGTAAAACGTGATATAAAACTATATAGACATTAAAAAACATGAAATATATGAAAATTATAGTTTTTATATCAAAATATTTACACTAATAGTACCTATGTCAATGATACTATGTTCAATTTGGGTCCAATGAATGCTGGTTATGTCTTTGGAATCAGCTGGTACACTCTCAAATATAAAAGAACATTTAAAAAAATCTATTTTTGAACATTTTGTGCAATGGAAAAGTTTCATGGATGATAAAAGTTGTTCGTGAAACCATAAATGCCAAACAAAGAACCTTTATTTTAAGAGTGTTGTACCGCTTTGGTTTGAAGGAGCCATTAACATGAATGATTCTCATTACACTCGTTAAATGTAAGTGTGTGAGATCGATAATGTGTGTCTGAGGATTCTGGGGTGGTATAATGCGAGCGAGTGAATGGGTGTGTGTGTGTGTGTGTGTGTGAGAGCCATATGGGGTGTGTGTGTGTGCGCACGCGCTGATAGGGGTTTTATCTGGTCAGTGTCCTCACATGACTTTAGGTGCTGTTTCACTGGTTGCTGTTATCCGATGTTTTTCCACAGTGTTTCAGCATCTTTTTGGTCCGTTAAAATTTTGTCAAGGAAATTAATGTTAAAAAAGGGTTTTTGATTTCTGGTATTCTGGATGTAAAAATAATTCTGAACATGAATATGGATTTATTTGGCCATGCTTATGTTGAATTGGAATGACAAGAAATTCACACAAAATCTAAATTGTCAATTCTGTATTTCATTTGCTTATAATTTCAATGTATTTATTGTTTGTTTGTTTCTTGTATTATTATATTTATTGTTCATAATTTTTATTGTTATTATATTAGTTTAGTTTATTATTATTATTACTTTATTATTACCATTTTAGAATGACAACACTTTATATAAGAGATTTGTATTTATTTTTGTTACTTTATTTTATTATTATTATTTTTGCATTGGTGTTAACTATAATCAAAATTACAAAAAGGAAACTAAAATAAAAAAGATATTGACAAAAACTATAAAAGTTACTATAACACTGATTCACATTAATAAAAAACATTAGCGTACCGTGCATTTCTTAAATAAAGAAAATGCGAGTGAATATTCGAAAGAGTTTCCGTGAGCCCCGCTAATGGGAAAATCATTTAATCCGTAAACACATAAAGATTGAAGACAGATGCTGATACTCTTGATTCGGCTTTTGTTTTATGAAAACAATGAGAATGAGGGGACGGTGGTGAATAGAGCGCATCTGTGCACACGGGGTCTCGCGACCGTGCCAAGAGTCCTGCTTCCACTTTCACACTGTCACCACCGGCCTCCGCTGGGTTTTTGCCTGATAAATCGCCAGATAACAGGCATAGCCGGTGGCCATTGTTTCGCCGGGGTAAAGTGTTTAAAATGAATTTACCCGGTGAGTGCGGCGAATTCATTTCACATTACGCTTGTCGCTGATGTACAAGAGGCCCGCTTCAAAAAAATGGATCGGGTGGCATGCCAAACTCTGTAATCAGGGTTTCTCGCAGGGCTTGCGGCCTATACAAAGAAGCACAGACAATCAGGTTTGTTAGCTATGCATGCCAATCTGTTACCGTGGTTAAGGGGCAACAGTCGGGGGGGACCGTGCCACGCAGGGGCAACAAGCACACAAATACAATTACAGCTCACGGACCGACTGCTCACTCTCTGGCGGGTCAGCTCGCTCTCGCTGCCTGCCGAAACCACAGAGACAACAAGAGAGGCGATTCCATGAACTTTCTGAAGTGACTTGGTCAAGGATTGCATGCTATTGCATAAGAAAAAGTGGCAAGTACTGAAATCTGCACTAGTGTTAAACCTCCAACTGACCAGCGAGAGCGTCAGAGAGCCGCAACCAGACTGTTACCTGTTAGAAGAAACAACTCTTTAACTCCATTGATTCCTAGATGGAAATGAGATTTAAATGCAAAGTCATTTGTTTCTCCTAAACAAGACAGTCTTGTCACATGTCTTCTCTACACCTCTTAAAAATTAAGGTTCTTTTGGGGAATCGATGGTTCCTTGAAGAACCTTTAACATCTTCCCATTCCACAAAAGGTTCTTTATACTGGAAAAATGTTATAAATGTTCTTTTGCACACTAAAAAATGGTTATTTTAAGAACTGTTCACTCAAGGGTTCTCTGGGGAACCCGAAATGGTTCTTCTGTGGCATCACTGCGAAAATCACCATTTGCAACCTTTATTTTTGTGAGTGTTGATTTCAACAATGTCTCAGACTGAAGTCTTAATATATCAACTTTGTCTACCTCCAAGCCTCAGCTAAAAACATATCTAATATTTAAATTTTCAGTTTATTAATGGATAGCCCCTTGCAACATCTCATTTTCAAGAGGGTCCAAATACACATTTACATAACACAACAACAACAACAAAAGCTCTGAACAATTAAGTTCCTAGGCAGCTTACACCCTCACCCCAGACCGAAGACACATCATAGCTCAGACATGTTATAGCTAGCTCAATAATACATCTCATTTACCTCATTACACAACTGGAACCCATAATACATTAGAAATTCAAAGCAAAAAGGTAATAAGAAAGACAGAGGTTGAATCCACAGGAGGTAAATCAATTAGACGATTACATGAAACAAAGTACAATTACAAGCAATACTGGTTAGTCCAACATCAGTAACATGCACACACAGTGTTAAAGGAGTAGTTCAATTTTTAAAAAACTTTTGCTGATAATTTACTCACCCCCATGTCATCCAAGATGTCCATGTCTTTCTTTCTTCAGTCGAAAAGAAATTAATGTTTTTGATGAAAACATTCCAGGATTTTTCTCCATATAATGGACTTCAATGGTAGCCAAACGGTTCAAGGTCTAAATGACCGTTTCAGTTCAGCTTCAAAGGGCTTTAAAAGATACCAGACGATGAATAAGGGTCTTATCTAGAGAAACGATCGGTCATTTCAAAAATAAATAAAAAAGTTAAAGTTTTATAGGCACAAATGCTCGCCTTGCGAACTCTCCTGTTCGAACTCGTTCATCAAAATGAACGAATCTTTTTTCGAGTCATTGACTCGTTCATCAAAATGAACGAATCTTTTTTCGAGTCATTGACTCGAAAAAAGATTTGTTCATTTTGATGAACGAGTTCGAACAGGAGAGGTGCCCAGCAAAGTGCATTATATGGAGAAAAATCCTGGAATGTTTTCATCAAAAACATTAATTTCTTTTCGACTGAAGAAAGAAAGACATGGACATCTTGGATGACATGGGGGTGAGTACATTATCAGCAAAAGTTTTTTTAAAAGTGAACTAATCCTTTAAGATATTGAAATATAGATTACCTGAATCTGCGAAAAGATGAGATGGATCTCATCTTAATATGTATTATATGTGGCCTTATGTTTTTGCCATGTGTTATGTGGGTGTGCAAATATATTGTAATGTACAATGTAAAGCGAACCTTGAGCTACGGAAAGGCGCTGTATAAATACAACAGTCAAAAGCCAGAGATCTCAATATGAACTTCTCCCAGGATCGAATGATCTGAGCTGTTGTGCACTTTACTGGTTTGGCTTTAGGAGAAAAACCTGACACGTTAAATGAATCATAATGGAGAACTCCTGCGATATGATGAAAGAACAATAACATTTTCTTCTGGTTTGCTGTATGATGCGGAAAGTGGTAGACTTTTGCTCACTTACATATTGCTTTTGCTTTAAATAAAAGCACATTTTTCAATAATAGTAGAGTGATAAACATGAATGGAATCTGAGAATGTGAAGTGATTGTGAAGAAAACTCTTCTTTGTCTAGATTTCAGCTCTGGACATTCATCCGCCAGCTTCATGATAAATGTCAGTAAAGGAGGAACAAATATGGTGAGCACTACAATTTAGACATTTATCTGACCATATTTTGTCTTCAAAACGACTTTCAAGCGTTTATGCAGACGCCATCCGTCTAAACTGTCGAGCGGAGGTCTGCATGCCTCAGATTCATCATTCGTTTCTGTTTGTTTTCCCACAGATTTTAATAAGCAGGTAATAAGATTTTTTTTTAAAGCTAATTAATCCTATATACGCGACGCACGTCATTGTTCTAGTGGTATTTGTTGACCCAGAGGGCGATAGACTCCCTCTTTCACCAGCAAAACAGCCCCTGATTTGTAAACCCTTTCATTGGCTAGTAGAGGAGTTGTAGCGCGGTAAAGGCCGGAGAAGGGATGAGGAGGCTCATAATGGACTGCTGTGTATGGGAGGGTCGTGGGAAAACATCGCCATGCTGTTATTGTGATATTTCAACCAGGACTCTGGACTGACCCTCCTAAAGACACATTGTGGTGACTGCCGTGCTAATGGGGCAGCCGCTCGCTGAGACCACAATAGACACATCTCCGCCTCGGTGCGGGGGTCGCGTGAGGACAGGCGGATTTTAATGCAGTTAGAAGGTGAATGGGTTTGTGCGCTCGCTTAATGGACGAACTGCTTCATTAGGAACAGCGGACGTGGATCTGCGTCGCCATTTTGGCCATAAGTGTGTGTGCACTAAAGCATATGCCGTTGTTGGTGTGTGATTGAAGGTGAATGTGGTTTTAGCCAAGAATATTAATGTTAGTGATGTGATCATTATATATTATATTAGTGTACAGACAGGGTTTGACATTAACACACGCCAACTGGCCAGATGTGTGTGTATTTCAGCCGTGGGGTGTAACGCAGTCTCTCCTAGCCACTTTGGCGGGTTGAATTTTATATACCTTTTTCAATTGTAGTCTTTTAAATAGCAGACTGATCTCATGAAATGGCGAATGTATGACACGCCAATTCGTATTTCCATTTTTGGCGTGCTATCAACACGCATAATCGCTTTTCAGCGTGTTTATCAACGCCGTTGACTAAACGTACATTACTGTATATATAAATATATGACCTACCCCAACCCCGTCCCTAAACCTACCCGTCACTGGGGTTAATACCAATTATGAGTCTTCCCCTACCATCCTAGGAAAAAAAATATCGCTCCCCAGATGTAGATCTACATTTTGCTTCGTTTCGCTCGGACATTTAACGGCCTGTACATACACGCGGAATCACTCGGACATTTAACGGCGTAGACATACACGCAAAAGATGACGGTTCGTTTCGGCGTGGACACACACGCGGATAGCTCAAAATGCGTATAGATAACACGCCACTTGACTTGAAAGTGGCGTGTATGTTTACGCAAAAGTCATGATGTCATGTTGTAAATAGGCATCTGAAAAAGTCAATTAAGTGCAGTGTAGTGTCAGATATGTCGATTTTTTTCAGAACACATTGACACTGGAATATCTGAAACGCGTCCAATACTCGTTTTCCACAGAACAGACACACAAACCCGCCTCTCCTCACTCACTTGTTTCATTCGCTCGGGATGAATATTGTTGGTGTTACAGGGCTTGAATTTCGGCGTGGGATTGTGCGTAATTTTACTCATTCCCGCAGATTTTGCGCTCATTCCCAAAGTGCGCTCATAAAGCCGCCTCTCGGTACTAAATTGAGTTATTTTTGGCTGCTTGTTGCGCTTAAACAGTCAAATACACACAAAATAATGTCAAAATACCGGTCTCAGCGAGTATTCATGTAAACACATGTAAACATTTAAGCGAACTTAAACAGTTGAGAAAGAAAACACATGTGTAACAGTATAATTGTTCAGTGCGTCAGGTCTTAAAGTGACAGCAGCCTAATATATCTCCTGCCAAATTATGAGATAATATTAAAAATATCTATATGGCAGTTTTTCCCCATAGTATCGATGTCAAAAATTGTGACTAGTGAAAATGCTGAGTGGCTCGCAATTTTGGGAAACCACTATAGTCACAGTGGCTGGTGAGCAAATAAAGTTAATGTCAAGCCCTGTGTACATGGTGTTTCTTATATACAGAAGAATGAATATGCTAAAAACTCTCTGTGAGCTCTGCTAAAGGGAAAATCATTTGATCTGTAAATACATAAAGATTGAAGACAGATGCTGATCCTCTTGATTCGGCTTTTGTTTGATCAGAACAAGAACTATTATATGATTCCTCAAATCATGTGTTGTTGATGAGAAGTGTGCTTTTGCTTTACTTAGTTGATTCTTATTACCTGGCAGATGATAAAATGGGCATAAAAACCTTCAAACACACGGTGGGTGAATGTTGGTGCATAATCTAAACATCTCAGTGGGTTTTAAACATATTGAATGTGCTGGAAATCGAACAAAGAGAAACTTTTTGTGATGCAGACCGCTGTTGAACACCATGTGGATGAAGTTCTTGTTGGTCGAAGAGGTGTCAAACGAAAAGAAAGTTTAAGTAGGTGTTTGGTGTTAATGTGCTGTGGTGTGATAACCATGCAGGGCTGTTTGGGTAAAGTCGTAGCGCTCAGGCAGGGTGGTAAGTGTGAGGTCACCATGCGTGCCCTTTCCGTATTGTCCCGTCTCCTGACTTTTTGACCTCTTATGTCTCTTCCTCACCATTGACTCTCTCGTTTCTCCATTGCCATAGCAGTCCTGCTTTACGCCACATTGTCCGTGTCCAAATCTTTAGATCTCCTTGACAAATGCTCTACATTTACAAGTCCAAAAGTGATTGAGTGGAGCAGGACCCAGAAAGGGCGTTTCCGTGCCTGAGGGTGGCCATATTTCTGGAAAACCACCGGCACAGACATCCCATGTGTCACAACGCTCTCTTTCTCTGTGCACTAATGGCTTTGGGGCAAGACTCATTCAAGGTCACTTACTGACGGATGAAACGCCTCCTTGCCCATTTTTCTGACACTGAAATTCACTGCTGTCCTGTCTGTGTAAATGTTTATATAAGCGCAGTGGATATACATACATACATACAGTATGATTGGATGAGCTGCATTCAGATCTGTTGCAAAATGCAAATGATAAATGGGCATTTATAAACACCTATACACAATACAGAGACAATCTGTATTGTGTTTAGTTCACCCAAAATAAAAAATACTCTCTGAGAAAAACTTCATTTACAGAGTTTTAGTGTCAGTACTAAATTAAACTAGATATATAATGTTGAATGTAAAGTATAATAATGCAATGGGGGAATATTTGTGTGTCCTGATAATGCCAAATGTCTGATGTTACCAGTAAAAAGTACATTATTTTAAATAAATCTAGTCAATGACAGAGTGCAAGCATATTTGTATTTTATTCTAGCGTCTCTATTGTCCTGTGCTTTGGGGTTTCCATCACCAAGTCCAAGCCTATTCATTTACACAGCCCGCCGTTTCAGTGCATATGACTTTAAATGATAATGAGCTTTGCTCACCCCGCCTCTCTGTTCTGTGTGTACACCGTTTGTAACACAATAACCATAACGCGTTGTTCATTATAAACGGGGGATTATGAATTATATTGAGAACGTTGTACATAGAAAACATGCCGTAATGTACCCTGAGTGTAAACCTTAGACGCATTCATCGTGAACTGTGCAGCTAGCGATTTGCAAAGATTAATATAAATATTAAAGGTTAATAAAACGTTACACTCACTTCAGTTGTTCTAGAGGTTCAGCAGGAACACGAATAGCTGGTACCGATCCTTTTTTCATGAGCAGCTTCTTAGCAAAACCAGCTTTATACTGACCCTCGTTTATAAAGCAGTCTGGTGAGAAATGATTCGCGCAAACATGAGAGCATTGACGTTGCTCGTGGGGAATATTCCCTTCGAAAACAAACTCAGCCACTGCGTCTTCAGCGGTTCGGATTTAGGAACATTAAAATGACTGTGTTCGTTATTACACCCAAGAACAGAACACCACAATCGCTTAGACGCCATTCTGCTCATAGACAGTGCTCCAGTATATCAACAATGACCGCGCCGGTCCGCGCAGACTATGATTGACAGCTCCCTCACGAGCGAGGGCGGGTCTGTGTTGAAACGATGCTGTCAATCAACAATTGTGGGAGGGGCTTCCGAGCGCGTGACGTCACAGGCTCGAACGGCTCAATTTGAGGCAGGGGAAAACATATAAGGAGATTAAAACAAAAACACTGGATAGATTTTTATCATTATACAGGCACTGCCAACACACATTTCAGTACAACTAACTTGTAAAAGTGCATGTACCATTATATGACCCCTTTAACTTTTTATCATATGTCTTGGAGTATCGCAATAATATCGTATCAGGAGTTCAGTATCATGATATGTATCGAATCGTGACATGAGGGTATCGTTACACCCCTAGTGGTATTAATAACAAATAACAAAATAAACACACAACAAAATTGAGAACACAGCCAGCATTTTTTAATAAAGCATGAGAAAAGCATTGTGGATATGTTTGCACAAGCTCTGCAATTCGGCACTCTAGTAAAGTCACGTCAATACAGCACTTTATTCAACAGATAGCTTAAAATCAAGCAGGTTTACCGTATTAAACATTAAAAACAGCGTCAGTGTCCCAAAACGAAGTTCGTTTCGGCCTGATTTTGTCCGAAAGCAGTTCGTTCATTGATTTGGCTTGAATTTTATTGGGTCCCTAACTGTTTTTCCCTGTCCTTAACTTTAAAAATATTGATGTTGCTGACATTTATTAAATCATTTAGCTATGAGTGACACATTGATTTTCATATCCATCATTCTGGTTTTCTGTCATTCTATCTAATCTCTCGATCTCATTCTATCTATTGTTCATTCGTTCCATCTTTAGTTCTATTTATTCTTTATGCCATTCTCTCATTCCCATCTATCCATCATTCTATATTTCTATTTATTCTAATCGAATTCTAACAGTATCTATAATTTCATCTATTGTTCATTCTGTCGTTCTATCAATGATTCTGTCATTCTCTCGTTTTATCTATTGTTCTGTCCATCTGTTTCTTTTTAAACGTTAAAACAAAGTTTTTGCCTGTGACATTTGTACTTAAGGCCACGTTCAGTATCTCTGCGCACAGATACGAAGCCCTGACGGCTTCCACGAGAGAAAACAATAAATGGCCTTGTGTTTTTTCGATACGTCTGGTGAAGATAAAGCTAAATCTACAAATATTGACACCTGCGGTCTGAGAACCTCCTGATGTCGTACCAAAGCAAGTCACAGATTTGTGCTTCAACTTTGATAAACTGTCTTTTCAATCAAAACTAGAGAATAAACGAGAAGATCATGTTTTGACAAAGTTAACATGATAGCTTGACAAAGCCTTGTCTGAAGGTTTTTTTAAACGAATGGTTTTCTCAGCCTTGTAGTAGTTCTTTTTCCATTTGTCATTGAATTCAGGTTTAACATTGGCCGCTCTGTAATCCTTCACTCATCCTGCAAGCACCAGGGTCAATATTTATGGAGAAACGCTCAGATGTGGCTTTGAATGTTAGGATTCTGACCTTGACTAAACTCTCGGCCGATGTGCTTTAATAAGCAACGCCGCTGGTGTCTGACTCCAGAGGTCAAACATATGTCAAGGATAATTTGAGGTCAAATGAAGCTGACCCGATGTAATCTGCTTTGAAAAGCACCGAGCGTTTAATGATGCTGATGAGTCCGGAGAAACACGGCCACTCAAAGGGGGTTTATTGGACCCTTAATGCTGCATAAACTCACTTGAAAGACTCTGCAAACACACACCTCCTTCAAGACAAGACAAGACAAATCCGTCTCATTAAGAGAGGAACGTTTGGCGCCACAAAATCAAGTGCTTCGGTCCAACAAAACATGGAATTTGCCTATTTCTAAGTTAGGGATTCCTCAGGTTAAAGCTTTCAGTACAAACAGTCACCTTTGTAAAGGTAAAGTAGACCATTAAACTGAATATTGAGGAATGTGTAGAGCTTTGCACCACAGTGTTCACAGCTGTGTGTTAAATCTTTCTTACGCCCCTCCCGTCTGTTCCCCGATCTGGACATTCACTTCTATGGACTCAAACCAAGCCATTGCACTTCTGGTCCAGGACTTTGATTGACAGCTCAGCTTAATATGTCCTTTAGCCTTTATCTAAAGAGTGAGAGGTCAAAGGATTAGTGTCCCAGGTCAAGTATAGCACCTGTGCGTCAATATAAACCACACAAAGGGGTCCGGCTCCAAAAAGAGAGATATTTTTGCGTGGAATGCACTAATGGCGAAGACAAGCTGGGAGATGAAGTTTCTGTATTTGTTGAATGTACCGCTTTCTCCGGTGTCAGTCTTCAGACATTTCTATAAATGTGTGTTTTGAACAAAAAAATGGTGTAGGATTTACTTTGAAACCATTTTCGCTCAGAAATTGCGAGTGAGTTTCACAGATATTTACAAGTAAAACATTGAAGACTGAAATAATATTTTCTTTTAAAAAATACTCCAATAATCTTTATTTGCAACTTTAACAAATATTTTTACAGTGTAAGATGAAAGGAATTATACAGGACCACCTATTGGGACATGGCGAATAAAGAAAATGAGATGGGAGGAAGAATTATTTGGCAATGGTTTGCGTTCCCCTGAGAAACTTTGCGTTCGCTTGCAAAATGTTTGCGTTCCCCTGAGAAAGCAGTTTCTCAGGGGAACGCAAACATTTGCGAGAGAACATTGACCACTTATTTTTCCTTCCATCTCATATTTTATTCCACCACCATGTCCCCTCAGGGGCTCCGTAGAATTATACGAATGTTCTTTTGTCAGCCTCATGTCATGATGGTTTTTCCTATAGAGTTTTTTTTTTTTTTTTTTTTTTATGAAACACTTTGAAATTAAACCACATTATTTATGTTTCCATCCACCTTTTTTTCTGCACATTTTGGGATATCGCATCAAAAACTGCTGGATGGAAACGCCAAGATGCATTAAAAAAACGTATGCACTCGTTTGAGTAGGACAATTCATTTTTTCATTCTGTCTTGTATCTGTTTTCATCCATCCATCCATCTGTCTGTCTGTTTGTCTATCCATTGTTCCATCCATCCATCCATCTTATCTATCTATCCATCCATCCATCCATCTTATCCATCCATCCATCCATCTTATCTATCTATCCATCCATCCATCCATCCATCTTATCCATCCATCCATCCATCCATCCATCTTATCCATCCATCCATCCATCCATCTTATCCATCCATCCATCTTATCTATCTATCCATCCATCCATCCATCCATCTTATCCATCCATCCATCTTATCCATCCATCCATCCATCTTATCCATCCATCCATCTTATCCATCCATCCATCCATCTTATCCATCCATCCATCTTATCCATCCATCCATCCATCCATCCATCCATCTTATCCATCCATCCATCCATCTTATCCATCCATCCATCCATCCATCCATCCATCCATCCATCTTATCCATCCATCCATCAGTCTGTCTGTTTGTCTATCCATTGTTCCATCCATCCATCCATCTTATCTATCTATCCATCCATCTTATCCATCCATCCATCCATCCATCCATCCATTTTATCCATCCATCCATCCATCCATCCATCCATCCATCTTATCCATCCATCCATCCATCCATCCATCATCCATCCATCCATCCATCTTATCTATCTATCTATCTATCCATCCATCCATCCATCCATCTTGTCCATTCATCCATCCATCCATCCATCAGTCTGTCTGTTTGTCTATCCATTGTTCCATCCATCCATCCATCCATCCATCTTATCTATCTATCTATCCATCCATCTTATCCATCCATCCATCCATCCATCTTATCCATCCATCCATCCATCTTATCCATCCATCCATCTTATCCATCCATCCATCCATCCATCCATCTTATCCATCCATCTTATCCATCCATCCATCCATCCATCCATCCATCCATCTTATCCATCCATCCATCAGTCTGTCTGTTTGTCTATCCATTGTTCCATCCATCCATCCATCTTATCTATCTATCCATCCATCTTATCCATCCATCCATCCATCCATTTTATCCATCCATCCATCCATCTTATCCATCCATCCATCCATCCATCCATCATCCATCCATCCATCCATCCATCTTATCTATCTATCTATCCATCCATCCATCCATCCATCTTGTCCATTCATCCATCCATCCATCCATCAGTCTGTCTGTTTGTCTATCCATTGTTCCATCCATCCATCCATCCATCCATCTTATCTATCTATCCATCCATCTTCTCCATCCATCCATCCATCCATCCATCTTATCCATCCATCTTATCATCCATCCATCCATCCATCCATCCATCCATCCATCCATCCATCCATCCATCCATCCATCCATCCATCCATCCATCCATCCATCCATCCATCCATCCATCCATCCATCCATCCATCCATCCATCCATGCATCCATCCATCCATCCATCCATCCATCCATCCATCCATCCATCCATCCATCCATCCATCCATCCATCCATCCATCCATCCATCCATCCATCCATCCATCAAACATGCGCATAAACTACAATGCAAACACATTTACAGAATAAATTACTTTATACGCATTAAAAAAATCATGTGACTACGCAATGAGACGGCATAACTGGACTAACTAGCGGATCTTTTTACACAGCATCTGAAATGCTCTTTTGGTTGATCTGAAAAGCCTGAGCAAAGTCTATCGTCAAAGTGGTTCAGTATAATTCCCTCCCAGAACTCCTTTGATGACTGTGTTCCCAAACATCAGCATCTGCCTCCAAAAGCGAGGTAGATAACACGTTTCTTGCATTTCGTTTGCACTATGAGACGCAAGTAATTTATTATATATGAAAATTATATACAGTGGCTTCCCCGACTTTTCTAAGTGATATTTAGCGCCAGCTTATCAGAAAGTGAGGATTTTGTTCTCTTCGACTCACTGGATGGAAACAGTTTTTTATTCGCAAATGTTTTATGCGATATTCCAATTTTGCCCATTAAGGAAAATTCGAAAAACTTTGAATGTAAACATAGCTTAAAGCGGCAAACACCAAATACCTTCAAATATGATGGCTTTGTGTCAGGCTGGCTGGCTGAAATGTAAGTCATTGTTTATGGAAATATTCAAACGGACTACTTTTATGACACTTTTGAACATGATTTGTGTTTTGTTTTTTGTCTCTGGCTTTGCCAGTTGTATTGAAGATGATGGATTTTCTCATCATGTGTTTCGTGGAGGAAATCCAAACATACGAGTTTGTAACTACACAAATCACTCCATCAAAAGTGTTCAGCGAGACAGGAAAACTTGCGAGTCTGACTAGGGTTACCTTTGTGTGTGTACCTTAACTTAAAGAAACTTTCCCACCCTTTGTTTGGACACTCACATTAAGGTGGGCATAGAAACTGGCGAATGTACTCGGTGCCTTAACGCAAGACGCCATATCCATTCATGGCTCTGAGAGGGTGTCTCTGAGGGGAAAGGGTTATCAGATACGAAAGTGAAAGCCTCTCTATGTCTATGTGAGCGAGGCACTCTGGAGGCTGAATGGATATGGCTTTTAAAGGCCTAGATTACAGTAAAGCTGGCCTACATGCTCTTTTTATCGGTCTGTGTCTCCTCCATCACTGGCATCTCTTCTCTCTCGCCCTGTGAGGCCTTCACTGCTCCGGCTTGTCCGACAGTCAATAGGCTTTGTCCCGGCTAGAATTTAAACAAGTGCCTCGGTCCTCCTTTTCTTCTGCTTTTGTGGACAGAAGTCGGAGGTAGAGGACGGGGATCATCTGTGAATCCCTTCAGAGAAGATGAGCTTGAAGTGAACAGAAGACAGTGACGGTCTTTGCTGAAGAGTAGAATCAGGGTTGTGCAGAATTGAAGAATTGAAGAATTGAGTGTGAGTTTGGATTGGCCATAAAACACAGGAAACTGAATTGTACTGACAGGAAAGTGGGATTTACTGAGTTGTAATTCAAAGAAAGTTAAGAGCAGTATTGCATTCTGGGAAATTAAGTGTTCTTCCACCCTGATCAATAAATGTTTGATATGATGAAATATATTAACAAAATTCTTTATATCTTTATCTGTCATACCGTTCTGTCTATCGTTCTATACCTTTGTTATTCTTTCGTTCTGATTCTGTTGTTCCATCCATCCATCTATCTATTTATCTGTCTGTTTGTATATTTACATTTACATTTATTCATTTAGCTGGCGCTTTTATCCAAAGCGACTTACAATTCCTATATATATGTCAGAGGTCGCACGCCTCTGGAGCAACTAGGGGACTTGCTGAGGGACACATTGGTGTCTCGCAGTGGATTCGAACCCGGGTCTCTCACACTAAAGGCATGTGTCTTATCCACTGCGCCATCACCACCCCATCTATCTATTGTTCCATTCATCCATCCATCCATCATCCATCCATCCATCCATCCATCTATCTATTTATCTGTCTGTTTGTCTATCTATTGTTCCATTCATCCATCCATCCATCCATCATCCATCCATCCATCCATTTATCTGTCTGTTTATCTATCTATTGTTCCATTCATCCATCCATCCATCATCCATCCATCCATCCATCCATCTATCTATTTATCTGTCTGTTTGTCTATCTATTGTTCCATTCATCCATCCATCATCCATCCATCCATCCATCCATCTATCTATTTATCTGTCTGTTTGTCTATCTATTGTTCCATTCATCCATCCATCATCCATCCATCCATCTATCTACACTCACCTAAAGGATTATTAGGAACACCTGTTCAGTTTCTCATTAATGCAATTATCTAATCAACCAATCACATGGCAGTTGCTTCAATGCATTTAGGGGTATGGTCCTGGTCAAGACAATCTCCTGATTTCAAACTGAATGTCAGAATGGGAAAGAAAGGTGATTTAAGCAATTTTGAGCGTGGCATGGTTGTTGGTGCCAGACGGGCCAGTCTGAGTATTTCACAATCTGCTCAGTTACTGGGATTTTCACGTACAACCATTTCTAGGGTTTACAAAGAATGGTGTGAAAAGGGAAAAACATCCAGTATGCGGCAGTCCTGTGAGCGAAAATGCCTTGTTGATGCTAGAGGTCAGAGGAGAATGGGCCGACGGATTCAAGCTGATAGAAGAGCAACTTTGACTGAAATAACCACTCGTTACAACCGAGGTATGCAGCAAAGCATTTGTGAAGCCACAACACGCACAACCTTGAGGCGGATGGGCTACAACAGCAGAAGACCCCACCGGGTACCACTCATCTCCACTACAAATAGGAAAAAGAGGCTACAATTTGCAAGAGCTCACCAAAATTGGACAGTTGAAGACTGGAAAAATGTTGCCTGGTCTGATGAGTCTCGATTTCTGTTGAGACATTCAGATGGTAGAGTCAGAATTTGGCGTAAACAGAATAAGAACATGGATCTATCATGCCTTGTTACCACTGTGCAGGCTGGTGGTGGTGGTGTAATGGTGTGGGGGATGTTTTCTTGGCACACTTTAGGCCCCTTAGTGCCAATTGGGCATCGTTTAAATGCCACGGCCTACCTGAGCATTGTTTCTGACCATGTCCATCCCTTTATGGCCACCATGTACCCATCCTCTGATGGCTACTTCCAGCAGGATAATGCACCATGTCACAAAGCTCGAATCATTTCAAATTGGTTTCTTGAACATGACAATGAGTTCACTGTACTAAAATGGCCCCCACAGTCACCAGATCTCAACCCAATAGAGCATCTTTGGGACGTGGTGGAACGGGAGCTTCGTGCCCTGGATGTGCATCCCACAAATCTCCATCAACTGCAAGATGTTATCCTATCAATATGGGCCAACATTTCTAAAGAATGCTTTCAGCACCTTGTTGAATCAATGCCTAGTAGAATTAAGGCAGTTCTGAAGGCGAAAGGGGGTCAAACACAGTATTAGTATGGTGTTCCTAATAATCCTTTAGGTGAGTGTATTTATCTGTCTGTTTGTCTATCTATTGTTCCATTCATCCATCCATCCATCCATCATCCATCCATCCATTTATCTGTCTGTTTGCCTATCTATTGTTCAATTCATCCATCCATCCATCATCCATCCATCTATCTATTTATCTGTCTGTTTGTCTATCTATTGTTCCATTCATCCATCCATCCATTCATCCATCCATCTATCTATTTATCTGTCTGTTTGTCTATCTATTGTTCCATTCATCCATCCATCCATCATCCATCCATCCATTTATCTGTCTGTTTGCCTATCTATTGTTCCATTCATCCATCCATCCATCATCCATCCATCTATCTATTTATCTGTCTGTTTGTCTATCTATTGTTCCATTCATCCATCCATCCATCATCCATCCATCCATCCATTTATCTGTCTGTTTGTCTATCTATTATTCCATTCATCCATCCATCCATCATCCATCCATCCATCTATCTATTTATCTGTCTGTTTGTCTATCTATTGTTCCATTCATCCATCCATCCATCCATCATCCATTCATCCATCCATTTATCTGTCTGTTTGTCTATCTATTGTTCCATTCATTCATCCATCTATCTATTTATCTGTCTGTTTGTCTATCTATTGTTCCATTCATCCATCCATCCATCCATTTATCTGTCTGTTTGTCTATCTATTATTCCATTCATCCATCCATCCATCATCCATCTATCTATTTATCTGTCTGTTTGGCCATCCAATCATTCATCCATCCATCCATCCATCCATCCATCTATCTATTTATCTGTCTGTTTGTCTATCTATTGTTCCATTCATCCATCCATCCATCATTCATTCATCCATCCATTTATCTGTCTGTTTGTCTATCTATTGTTCCATTCATTCATCCATCCATCCATTTATCTGTCTGTTTGTCTATATATTGTTCCATTCATCCATCCATCATTCATCCATCCAGCATTCATTCATCTATCTATTTATCTGTCTGTTTGGCCATTCAATCATTCATCCATCCACCATCCATCCATCCATCCATCTATCTATTTATCTGTCTGTTTGTCTATCCATCCATCCATCATCCATCCATCCATCCATTTATCTGTCTGTTTGTCTATCTATTGTTCCATCCATCCATCCATCCATCCATCTATTTATCTGTCTGTTTGTCCATCCGATCATTCATCCATCCATCCATCCATCATCCATCTATCTATGTATCTGTCTGTTTGTCTATCCATCCATCCATCCATCCATCCATTTATCTGTCTGTTTGTCTATCTATTGTTCCATTCATCCATCCATCCATCATCCATCCATCCATCATCCATCCATCCATCCATCCATCCATCCATCCATCCATCCATCCATCCATCCATCCATCTATCTATCTGTCTGTTTGTCCATCCGATCATTCATCCATCCATCCATCCATCATCCATCTATCTATGTATCTGTCTGTTTGTCTATCCATCCATCCATCCATCCATCCATCCATTTATCTGTCTGTTTGTCTATCTATTGTTCCATTCATCCATCAATCCATCTATCTATTTATCTGTCTGTTTATCCATCCATCCATCCATCTATCTATTTATCTGTCTGTTTGTCTATCTATTGTTCCATTCGTCCAACCATCATTCATCCATATGTCTTTATCCATCCTTCCATCCATCCATCTGTCGTTCCATCTATCTAACTATCGTTCTATCTTTCGTTTCATTCATCTGTCTGTGTTCTTTCATTATTCATCTTTTTGTTGTTGAATCTATATCTGTCTATCTTTCTTATCATCTAGCATTCAATCCATCTATCGTTTGTATATTATAATTTTTTCTTGACAAACTTGGTTTTCTTGTTAAAAATGTGTTCGATTTTTCTAATTCAAATTCAAGAGCTGAATTGAGACCACGTGTTGTGAGATACGAAAGAGCAACCTCTGCGCAATAAAACTTTCCTCTGGGAACGCTCCTCGTTGAGTTCAGGAGGGTCAGTTGAATATCTCCTCTCCAGCCGTACGTTCTCCAAACAAAACCCGCTCGTCACTCGCTTTCTGAAGGGAGGGTTTTGGATCCGTAAGGAGTGCAGAGAAAAGCATGATTTTGAAAAGGAGAAAAAGAGTCTAAAGGGTGTTCTGTGAGTCGTAACCTTTGTTCTGTTGGGAAGAGGGCTAATGTTCTCCAAGCTCTCCCATAACAATTAAAAGAGGAGCTGCCCTTCAAGCAGCCGGCCCTCCTTCTCCTCCTGCGTTTCTGTCTATTCCAGAGAATAATGCCGGCCTTTGACATACACAATCTTTACCAACCTATGAGGTTGTAATTGACTAGTAGTGGGGATCCCTTGGGAGATGGGCGATTCCTGGAGGATGAATTACCGTATTTTCCGCACTATAAGGCGCACCGGATTATAAGGCGCACCTTCAATGAATGACCTATTTTAGAAAAAAATTCATATATAGGGCGCACCGGATTATAAGGCGCATAAGATACTGCAGTCAAACGTTTGACTGGGTTTGCGTTATGCATCCACTAGATGTGCTAAAGGGAATATATGTACGACATATATATCGAATGTATGTCGCGAGCCCTCTGAACATTTGAGTGATCTGATAGTAAGCGAGCTCGCGACATACTTTCACAATCTGACCGGTATGAGTGCTTAGATCCGGCGGCTCGCTGACAGCGATGGCACGCTGTTTCATATATGACGCCCCGGTTACCTTGAACGGGGAACGTTTTCTGAGAGCTTTGTAGCGAGTGCGCGGCGCCGGAGCCGAGGCGTTTATTAATAAGCGTGAGCGCGCTGGGGCGGGCACGTAACTTACATTCGCAGCCTGACTCATATGAGTATTCATGTGCGGCGGCTCGCTGACAGCAACAGCTGGCTGTTTTGAATGAGACGACCCGGTTACTGTGAACGGGGAGCGCTTTATGAACATTCTGTGACGCGCGAGCAGCGCCGGGGTAAGTTTGTCTGTTCGTGTGTCTGTTAGTAAGAGTGAGCGCTCGTGAGCGGGCACGCGACTTACACACATAACCTGATTTATACGAGGTTGAACTGGCCGTGTGACAGTCTGACAGAGCGGCCATAAGATGGACACGAGCGCGAGGCTGCGAATGTAAGTTACGTGCCCGCCCCAGCGCGCTCACGCTTATTAATAAACGCCTCGCCTCCGGCGCCGCGCACTCGCTACAAAGCTCTCAGAAAACGTTCCCCGTTCAAGGTAACCGGGGCGTCATATATGAAACAGCGTGCCATCGCTGTCAGCGAGCCGCCGTATCTAAGCACTCATACCGGTCAGATTGTGAATGTATGTCGCGAGCTCGCTTACGAGCAAGCGCGCTTACTATCATATCACTCAAATGTTCAGAGGGCTCGCGACATACATTGCGAGCAGCGCCGGGGACAGTGTGTCTGATCGTGTGTCTGTTTAGTAAGAGTGAGTGCTCTTGAGTGACTTACACACATAAAATGATTTATACGAGGTTGAACTGGCCGTGTGACAGTCTGACAGAGCGGCCATAAGATGGACACGAGCGCGAGTTCGCGGGCGAATTTAATAACGCGGAGCGTTATTAACCAATTGATCCATAAATAAGGCGCTCCGGATTATAAGGCGCACTGTCGTTTTTTGAGAAAATTAAAGGCTTTTAAGTGCGCCTTATAGTGCGGAAAATACGGTAAATTACCAGTTAATTGATTCCTTTATTGATGTTTTTGTTAAGAGGGTGAAAGCGGAGGCGCAGTGAGATGTCAACAGTTGTAGACTTTACTGCGATCTGACACAATAAAGACACGGCGAAGCTCTTTTGAAACCTTGATGGAGGGAGAGAGTTAATGTAGTTTTCTCTGTGAAGCTTATACAGCATTTAAGTAGCAGACTTTGTTACCCATAACAACATCACTTGTAAGCAGTGCTGGGTGTAATGCAAAGTAAAGTAATTCATTATAAAGTAATTAACATAAAGCCGCCTTTCAGTACAAATTTTTATTTTTATTTTGTTGCTGTTTATTGCGCTTAAAAAGTCAAATACACACAAAATAATGCAATGGTCTTGGCGAGTATTCATATTCACAACAGTTGAGAAAGAAAACACATGTGTAACAGTATAACGGATCCGTGCGTCGGGTCTTAAAGTGACAGCAGCCTAATATACCTACTGCCAAATCATGAGATAATATTAAAAATATCTATATGGCAGTTTTTCCAAATGGCATCGATGTCAAAATTGAGACCAGTAAAAATGCTGAGTGGCTCGTAACTTTGGAAAACCACTATAGCCACAGTGGCTGGTGAGCAAATAAAGTTAATTTCAAGCACGGCTTCTGATGTAACTGCACTAGATACTGAAAAGACTGGAACAATTCTATATAAAACTAGTGGATGTAACATCAAAATTTAACGTATAATGATAAAATGTATGTTTTTAATGTAACTTTCTCCCTTTGATCAATTGGGCTTTGGTCACTTCAAGAATAATTCATGCAATCTTATGTTTATTTATTTGAAAAAATTAAAAGAGCAGTTTCATTTCAATTCTTGTATTGTTCAACTGGTCAAGGTTAAGAAAGTGATTAGTAATAACTAATGCAATACAGTTTAAAGAGTAATTAGTACAGTGATCTAATTGCACCGTTGAAGATGTAATTAGTTGTTAGTCATTAATTACTTTTTAAACTTACCCAACACTGCTTGTAAGCTACTATAAACTAAATTTCAGACTTTAACAGGAAGACTCTGACTATAACTGTAGCTGTTTTTCTAGTAACTAACTAGTTTTTCCAACCAGCTTCATTTATACAGCGCTTTTAACAATATAGATCGTTTCAAAGCAGCTTTACAGTGATAATAGGAGATTAAAGTAACAGATTGTTTAGGCTTTACAGCAGCTCTAGAATAAAGTTATTGGGTCTCATTCATGAAACATTTGTAAATATACGAGTAAATATGAGAGTGATTTGCGCGTAAAGAGACCTTCCCGAAAACTCATCTCCTGATTCACAAATACTTCGTAAACGTCAGATGTGATAGTGAAATGTGTGTGTGTGTGGTAATGAATTCCAATCAGTCGTAAATGGGACGCGCGTGCACGCTCATTCTCAATTACCATAAATCCCGCCCATTAAATCCGACTGACAACTATATATGGGCATCATATTATGACACCAAACGAAGGATTTTTCAACATGTTTTCTCAAAAGCGAATGAAAAAGAAAAAATTCTCAGATGCAGAAATCGAAGTTTTATTATCAGAAGTTCATTCAAAACACCACATTTTATTTTCAAGCGTAGGCTACATAGTGGCGTATCAGGTCCTAAAGAGAGATTACAGATGCAGTTACTGGAGTTTCATCTGTTAATCAAACAGTCCCAGAAGTAAAAAGAAAAACCATATGTAATTACTATATATAATATTTTTTCAAAATGCTGTGTAAATATGTACCCGATTAAGGTGAATTAAAATGCAGCCTTAGTTATTAATGAGCAAAACGTTCGGGTGTTAAGCGCACTATTTACGCGTGGCTGGGAGCAGGTGTAGATTTCTCTCGTACCAACTAACATTTGGAAAATACAAACATTTTAATGAATCCGAAAATTTACGCCAGAACCACTTTACACACGATTCACACACAAATTCGTTCTGCTCGTGTTTCATGACTCAGACCCATTGTCCAGATAAAGTTAGTTTTTGATTGATTCACTTCCGTTGTAAAGATCAGTCGTTACCCACTGCGCAATGTGACGTCTTTTCTATGTAATTTTTGGACGTCCAATTTCGGTCCACTGAAGGGGTTGTTTTGTAACGCCAGACGACGTCTTTATTCGACGTCTTTTGCACGTCTAATGTTGACGTCGGTGGGACCAAATGTGGTCGTTTGTGGACGTCTTTTCAACATCAAATTTAGTATCTTCTATAACTTCTATAACTGTAGTCCCATGTTTCAAAAGTGTAGAGGACATTTTTAAAGGATGTTTTCTGTACCATGTATTTACATTTATGCATTTGCCAGACGCTTTTACCCACAGTGACTTACATTGCATTACACTTACATTCCTGCTTTCCCTGGGAATCGAACCCATGATCTAGGCGTTGCACTAGGTGGCCGTTACACAAGCGCCAACGCTCTACTGTTTGAGCTACAGCATTACAAATAATCATTAATTATAAATAATCTGCAATTTTGCATATTAATCATGTAAATTTCCTGCACCTGTAATAGATGTCCAAATGAGGTCCAAAAAAATGACCCAGTTCAACGGTCAAATCTATCTATTGTTCCATTCATCCATCCATCCATCCATCCATCGATCCATTTATCTGTCTGTTTGTCTATCTATTGTTCCATTCATCCATCCATCCATCCATCATCCATCCATCCATTTATCTGTCTGTTTGTCTATCTATTGTTCCATTCATCCATCCATCATTCATCCATCCATCCATCCATCATCCATCCATCCATTTATCTGTCTGTTTGTCTATCTATTGTTCCATTCATCCATCCATCATTCATCCATCCATCCATCCATCCAATGTTGACATCAAATGTTGAACGTCAACATGACGTCCAAGTTGGGTCATGGTTGGACGTCCAAATAGTGGACCTAGTTTGGACGTCGAATAGATGTCCAGAATTGGTCATGGACCGACGGACCCAATATAGACATGATCTGCCCGTCTATCCGACATCCAGTGTTTAGTGGGTATTAACTTAGACACCGTTCTAACAGAAAACCCTTAATGCGTTTCGACTTTTCATTCGCACGACAACAGTGTTTAGTGGCTCGAGAACGCAAGTGCTGAATAATAATAAAATAAAATAAAAAGTTATCATCTCCGCGCAAACTTCAAAAACGCGAATCTGTGAAAACGCAGACGGCGTGCACATGCTTATTACATTTCTATAGGTGTGCGCATTTGAATATATAGCCTATATGTGATTAGGCGTGTAGTCTTTCTCTACACATTGACCTCAACAAACCTGGCCTTAAAAATTCATAATACAGAATCGTTTCCGCTTGTCCATGCAAACCGGATTTATTTTGACAACGTTTTATCGGGAAGAGAGGGAGACCTTCACCGGGAGAGATATGTTTTTAAATATAGTTCTATAAAAGATATTGTCCACTTAAATAGCTTTTGTAAATGCATGACATTTTGGACATGTTGTTGTTATTGTTTGCATGTTTGGCTTGTTATGTATGTATTCTCACGAAACACAGAGATTGCCGTTGGTCTAGCATCTGTGCTCGTAATGTATTTTGACAGACAGGCTTTTATCACCGTGATTCTCTTTCTCACACTTCCCACGTCATTTCTCACCTCGTCTACAAACGTGCGAGTGTTTATCTTTGTTTTTCATGCTTTCTATCTGCATTCGTTTGTTGGATTTGTTTTGGAGAAGTTTAGTTTGTTTTGACTGTCACTTGGTATCTCATGATGGCCACTGCGATTCCTGACGTATCCGTGAATTTAAACCAAGACGGGAAAAAAAGAGGATTCTTATATCTGAATTCAGTTTGATTGGGACACTTTTTGCCATTGAGATGACTGGGGGAAAGTGTCCCGATCAACCTGAAGTGCTTATACAGATGAACCTGTGCAGTATCAGAGAGCATTGGTGTGTATTTGATATTTTCCCTGTGTTTTTGCATTTAAAAGGTGAAACTGATTAGAGGTCAGTGTTTACCAACACACTCAAGCAACCTCAGATAATCCCTAAACCTCATTAAACGTGGCAGTGTGTGTTTGACTGATTGCAAAGGAGAGTTTAGTTTCTGTATTTTGTTTTCATGTGATTTGGTTGGTGATGGAGACCCTCAGTGTTCACGGTTTGTTAGTTGCATTTGCTGTGAAAGATAAATAAAGCTCATTACTTGGTGGTTTTGCAGGATGGGCCACATGTTTCGATGTCTTCAAACTGTGCCACATGAATGTCTACGAGATGTTTCCACATGTGCTTTGATTTTGCAATCCCTCTATTTTTCTCTCAGCAGCTTCTCTGATGTGGACGTCAGTGATTTTGTCTCTAGTGAGCGAAGAAATGTTGTTTTTTTAATTGGCTGATGCCGATATATCAAGAGCTGCAGGGACAACAGTAAAGAGCTTGAAGTGAAATATGAGAGAAAATGAAGTATCACATGTGAACATAATATATTTCTATTGTCTGTCCTTTCCAATCAAGCTGCAATTTTGTCAAATTATGTGGAAAAAATATTTAATTGTGTGTACTTGGGTTGCATAAAATGCTGCTTTTTAAAACAAGACAAAGAAACCCGCCATTTTTTTTTCCAGAATTTTTTTTAATGTAATTTTCACAAGAATAGAGCTGCACAAATAATCAAAATAAAAACTGAAATCGCGATATGCAAAAATAAAAAATGTGATGGTTTAAAGTTTGAGTGTTTAAAAATAAGAAAATAAGCATTATAAATATTATATTTATAAAAAAAATTGTACAATGAAAGATTACAATAGTATATTTTTGTTGTTGTTGTTGTGTTTATACATTTTTATATTTTTATTTAGTAGTAGTAATTATTATAATAAAATATTGAATTATTATATTACAAATATAAAATTATTATTATTATTTTATAGCTTTATTTATAAGTAATCACAAAATGTTGGGCAAATTGTACAGCTCAAACAAGCACATCAAACTTGGATTTTTTTAATCACAATTTGCTTATTGAGAAAACATGACAGAATTATAATGTGAAGTATTGCCACTGTTTAGTTTGGACCGTTGTTTTTATACAACTAATGTGCATTTATTGACGAGGCTGTTGTTTGGTTTTTAGACTGAGACTAGGCAAAGTGACTTGTTGTCCACGATATATATCTGTCGATCGCTAGTGTTTACGCTCGACATGTTCACATAAATGAAGTGCTTCATATCTTACAATGTGAATTGACATAAATTCAATAGCACTGAGTGATAACCAAGTGATTTGATTCATGTGTTCAGGAGTGAAATCGATTGATTTTCTCTAATCTTGGGATCGAGGAACAATAGCATGTCAACGAGAGAATCGATGCACGAGTCACATCTGAGGAGAAAAGCTCAGTTTAATGTACCAGATCGATAGCGGGAGACGATCAAAGACATTCTTCCTGAAGCTTTAAAGGCTTTCGTGTGAAGGCAGATTCACTCGTGTTGATATGGGATGCTTTCAGTGTGTCGTCACAGCATGTCAACCATAATGTTCAAAAAAGCTCCTGTCAACACCCGGCCGAGTGTGTTTCATCTATTACCTCTAGAGTTTCACAAAAGAGTCTCAAAATGTGCTCAGATTTGCCAAAAAAACAAAGCATGCAAACATGAACTCATGATATATTATGAATTTTATTACATTAATTATGAATATTATACATTAAATAAATATTTCTCACACTGGCATTCATTTCATAGCTCTATAATACTGTATGTTTGCCGCTATAATGCTGTCTTAGTTTTAAGTTTAGTCAACTTGAAATGTGAAGTTGCACTAAGTGACAACTTGGATATTTGAGTTGCCTAAACTTAAACTCTTAAGGCAGTAAACACTTTTTTTTACAGTGATATGGCAAAAATTGACTCATTTGTGTCTCTTTTTATGACTCAAATACAAAGTTGATATACAAAGTTGATACAGAAGTCAAGTCATATTTATTTCTATAGCGCTTTATATAGTACAGATTGTTTCCACGGTAATAAACAGGAAAATTAATGTTAATATTCCAAAATTCATTCGTTATAAGCAGCTCTAGAGAAGATAATAGTGCCATTATTCAGTTCAATTCAGTTAATTGTTGATTCAGCTCAGTTTAATAACAGTGCTAATGTTGGTAATATTTCTGAATAATAATTGTCTTTTAAAGTCGGCATGAAATGTGCAATAATTGTGCTTTTTCTTCCCTATTTTGATGCATATACGAGTGAAATGGCGTCTGGAACAAGAACATTGTCTGGAACAATGGCGTGTGGGCGGGGCCTGATTTTGTCCGTGGGGAATTGATTGGATGGTCGTGGTTTGCTATTGGCTGATCTCATGTGAGTGACAGGTTAAAGCCCCGCCCTCGTCATCAGAGAAGAGAAGAGGAGTTATTTTGATTCAAGATTAATAATAATTATGTGCACGATATAGAATAAACAAGAGTTGTCAATTTTGATTCTATACCGACTTGACTTAACTTAATTGAGAAATGTGAAAGAGCAACCTTTGAGTAATAACATTTTCTATCGGAGATGCTTTTGTAGTAAATAGTTGTCTAGTTGCTGTGTGTGAGTGTAGCATGTGTGTGTGTAGCATGTGTGTGTGTGTAGTAGTAGCATGTGTGTGTGTGTGTAGTAGCATGTGTGTGTGTGTGTGTGTGTGTGTGTGTAGCATGTGTGTATGTAGCATGTGTGTGTAGCATGTGTGTGTACGTGTGTGTAGCATGTGCGTGTGTAGCATGTGTGTGTGTGTAGCATGTGTAGCATGTGTGTGTGTAGCATGTGTGTGTAGCATGTGCGTGTGTAGCATGTGTGTGTGTGTGTGTGTGTGTGTAGCATGTGTAGCATGTGCGTGTGTAGCATGTGCGTGTGTAGCATGTGTGTGTGTGTAGCATGTGTGTGTGTAGCATGCGTGTGTGTGTAGCATGTGTGTGTGCGGTCCTGTTAGTGTATTGTATGAGATAATAACCGTGAGTTTTTGCTGGCTGCGACTTTGCTCCGCTGGCAGGCATGTCTAATCCTAAATGCACCTGATGTGTGTGTGTGCATCTCGGCCCAGTCAGGCTGATGCAGATTGACTTGACGTGCCGGTGCCCTGCAGCGAGACTCTGGGCCGCCTGACCCCCGGCCCACGCTCCGAATTTGGGGAACGGCAGCCGTAACAGGCACCATGGGGAGTGGTGTGTAAGGACCTTTCACATTACCCTGGCACAGATCTCTGTTATCACCCCTCCTTCCCGACACACACACACACACACACACTGATGACCTCTGCCTGCACTCCTGCATGCCACGTCAAAATACAGGTTTATATATATACACTACCATTCAAAAGGTAAGAGATTAATACTTTTATTCAGCAGGTATACATTTAATTGGTCAAAAGTGACTAAAGTTACAAAATATTACAAAATATTTTTAACTTTCTACTCATCGAGAAGTCACGGTATCACGGTTTCCATAAAAACATTACACTGACTTCAACATCGATAATAATCATAAATGTTTCTTGATCATCAAATCCTCATATTAGAGTGATTTCTGAAGGATCATGTGACACTGAAGACTGGAGTAATGATGCTGAAAATTCAGCTTTGATCACAGGAATAAATTACATTTTACAATATAATCACATAGAAAACAGTCATATTTCACAATTTTACCGTTTTTACTGTATTTTTGATCAAATAAACACATACTCTGTTAGTCGATTTTTAAAAACATTTAAAAAATCGAATCGATCCTAAACTTTTGAATGGTATATTGTAGAGTAGTGTAAATTTCATGTGCATTGCATAGAAATATTAGTATATTTGTTTGATATTAAGGACATTTGTTTACTTTTTAGCATGCTAAATCATTTTTAGAATATAGTCTCTAAACCTGAGACGCTTCTTGTGGTTCGGTCATTTGCAGCGATGCGTGTTGTGCTGCAGTTTCACACATTAGAGATGAGGTATTGTTGTGGAGTGAATGAGAGTTTCTCCTCCTTTACCAATGTTCTTCCCTCTCAGTGGACGTTATTGATTTTAGCCCCTGGCTCTCTCCTGACCTGATATGCTGCATTTAAAAAAGCCCTTAATCCAGAAGATATCCAGTCAGTATTCAATACTGATGTCTCTCTGTCATCAGACACACAATATTCCCTGGTTATGAGTACGAACACACTCGCTAAAGCCTTTCCAAGAACCACAGTCTGACTGTTAAATGAGCCTAACATGACGATAATGATGATTTTTTGGGGTTGAAGGCTTCTTTTTGAAGTTCTGCTGGTCTCCCGAGCCTCGGGTCTCTAATAACCCAAATTGAGTTGACTTGGTCGGACGGGGCGAGTCGTTCCCCGAGGCGGCGGGGTAAAAGATTTAAGGAGTTCAATGAACTCAAGCATAATGTTGAACACAAATCTAATGCCTTTCTGCTTGCACAATCTGGAATACACATAGCCGATAAGCTTTTTAGTCCACCTTGAAATCAGTTTAGAGAAATGATGTTATATTTCCATGTGAGCTTTTGACGTCTGCATGCGTGTGAATTATGAGCATGTGAAAATGTGAGCATGCTTGTGTTTATCACACCAGCGGCTGGATGTAGAAACTGCTTATAGTCTTACAAGTTAGTCATCTATTTTTTTTTTTCTTTAGGACTGGTTATAAGTCAGTTACATAAAAAGATCGATTAGTCTCATAGTGACTGCGTTTGTGCAACTGAATGAGCATTGAGAACGTAAAATATTGTATTGTTAACTGTAAAAAAGTCTTGGATTTATGATAACTTGTGAGTAAAATTGATTATTGGCAATCTCATAACTCATATTTGCTCAACTTTTACAAATTAAAGACGACAAATCAGGTCAGCTATTGAAGAACATGCATTGCATGTATAGAAAATAAGAAATTTCCCATGTTATGAGAAAGTTGCATGGGGAAAAAAACGGCTTTTGGTCTTGACTGGCCACCAAACTGGTTAGTCTGGTCTGGTCTGATGGTTTTAGATGGGTTTTTGGACTGATTACTGTTTGCTTAACTGCTAGATGGTCAGACTAGTTTAGACACATAGTGGCTGTGTTTATGCAACTGGTCAGGAATGAGCATTGAGAATGTAAAATATTGCATTGTACATTATATTTAAATAGTGTTGAATTCATATTTATCTGTTAATTCATCATGTCAGTTAAATTTATTTTGATTGGTTGCCAAACTTACAATTCATATTTGCACGACTGGATTTGCACAACTTAACTTCAACTTAACTTCGTCTTAACTGGCCACCGAACTGGTCAGTCTGGTCTGGTTTGATGGTTTTAGATGGATTTTGGTATGATTACTGCTTGATTAGCTAGTTAGTGACTGAGTTTATGCAACTAACCAGGAATGAGCACTGAGAATGTAAAATATTGCGTACAAATAGTTTTGAACTTGTATTTATTTGGTCTTCATGTCAGTAAAATGTATTTTGATTGGTGCCAAACTCATAATTCACATTTGCACAACTTACAACAAATTGAAGACCACAAACCAGACCAGATATTCCAGAACATGCAATGCATGTATAAAAAAATGAAGATGATACATCTTTCCATGTTATGTGAGAAAGATGCATGAAAGAAAATGGTTTAAACCGGCCTGAAGTTGTTTGTTAGTCTCAACTGCCCAAAATACTGATCAGTCTGGTTTGGTTTGATGGTTTTAGGTTGGTTTTGGACACTGTTCAAGTTCAAAAACAGCTGGTCGACCAGCGAAACTGAGCTCTAAGAGCAGCAAACTACCTTAGGCTGGTTTAAACTGGTTTTTGTGAGAACTCAAGAAAGGTCTGGCTTTCTCTTACATCTGATGTTTTGAGAACAATCAATTGGAAGAAAGTGAAGAAACGCACGGTAGTTAGCGCCGCAGCCCGTAAGTGATTCGACTTTGTCAATATTGATTGATATCTTGAATAATTGCCAGGGAGGGAGGGGAACCAGGTGCTGAGTGGAGAGCCGGGCTGGACGTGAACTTCATGGCGTATTATTGACGGCGAAGGAACCCGGTCGAAGCATTGAGCCATTGTTTAACTTGGCACACCGTATAGCTCCCTGGGGTTCGGCCCATAAAAGGCTTTCTGTTACTAGCTGGAGTGCTTATTGTAGAAAAATTGTCCCTCTGAAAAATTAGCATGGAGCAATGAAGAATGCGTGATGTTGGGCAAATGACAGCTGTTTTGCTGAAACAATAGATGCAAAATGGCTTTTCCTTCGGTGCTCTTCTCATGGAAATGAAGCCCCCTTCTGCTTTTAGAGGCGATGAACATGTTCACGGCACAACTGGTCCCATTCGAAACCAGTTATTCCCATACCCACTGTTTCTAGATAATGAGGGAAACTTTGTTAACCGCATTCTCACTGTACAAAGATTGAGATATCAAGGTGGTTTCTTGGGATTTAGAGTGCAAAATTTGGGTTCCCGGAAGTTAAATCGCATTCAATTTCTCCATAGATAGAAAATATAAACTTGGAAAAAAAAGTTTTTTCCAGTATCCAGTGTATTATGAAAGGAGAGTCAAACTGGGTCCTTTTCAAAAACAAACTTAAAGACTCTTTAATCAGAGGTCAGAAATGTGACCACTGACTGTCCGCTGTGTTTATATTGTGTTATATTGTATTATAATGTTTATTTTAACTATGTATTGTGTAATTTTATGAAAAGGCCCACTAGGGACTAACATTGAGAATTAGCCTCGGCTAAAATGTTGTAGTATGGAACATGAGCTTATGTAACATACTTGTCCCTATTCAAATAAACTTTAAATAAAATAAATAAACATGGGAGTAACTTCTGTTAAACAGGGCCGCTCGATGAATGCAATAAGCATTTTCAAAACCACATGGTACAATGAGGTGATTATTCTACTCACGCTTCAACCATCCAACATTAAAAGTTCATTTAAAAGTGTAAAAGCATTTATAAAATGAATTACCTCAAAATCAAAAATTAACTTGAACTTAGTGGTAATATTTCAAAGTGATTTCCGTCATTTTGACAGATAACAATTATTGTATTTACCTAGTTAGAAACATTTCAGTAATAGGGATTAGATGTCAAAAGGAGAGACAATTCAATTTTAAATCATTCGTGTGAAAAATATACCTGTGGATTTGGTGAGAAAAACGAGAGATTCTTTGTGCATTCCAGTGAATAATTCATATTGTAAATTAAATTAAGAGAGCACAGACCAATGTTAATCATTATCAACTTAATAAACAAAAAATACAACAATTTCATACTATGTCTATTTATATTATATAAAATAGCAGCGGCTATTTGCACTCAGTGAAAATAACTGTATTTTCTTGCAATAAGTGTAAATAGTACGGTAGTTAGATACTGTTTGCACATCAGTATTCCAGTACATTATAAAACAGTATGCAATAATAAAATATTGCTTTTAAATGATTATATTTATTAAATAAATGCCGCCTTATTGGGACAATAAAGCTCTCCCTACACCTACCCCTATACCCAATAAACACTTATTTAATTATTATTAAATAACCGTTAGTAACTTTAATTCCACTTTTCACATGTTTTCTTCACATTTATTAAAAAAAATGATATGCTATATGGGAAAAGGGAGAAGAACGAGTTCGGCAAAGAGGGATTCGAACTCTGGTCGATCGTGTCAAAAGTATCTGTAACACACACCACTGCTGCTGACAGGTCACATGTGTTTTTGCCCCTTTGTCTCGTCCAATCAGATATTGGTGGGCGGAGTTAGTGTAAATAGCCTCTGCCAACAAGGGCGGCCTTTTGCACTTAGTGTAAATAGACACTCCAGGTTAATATCTATTAAAAACTTTACTTCAATGGTCCACTTTAGACATTCTACTAAGTACATTTCTTCAACTTATTCTACTAACCCGAACCCTAACCTAAGCCTACTAATACTCTAATGAGAGTTAGTTGACATGCAGTTGCAAAATTACTTCTAGTTAGAAGAATGTCTAAAGTGGATCATAGAAATAAGGTGAAACCAAAGATTGCGGTAAAAATGTTGTGTAGTTGTGTAGTTCATCAGCAAAAAAAATAAAAATAAAATAAAAAAAGTATTCAATTTTGTTTACTCAGACTATAATAAAACTAAACCATATATGATAAGTTGTTTTTCTCCATGAAACATTCTCCCAGAATGCAAGATCGCTGGGGTTAATGGGTCCATGAGTGATTCCTGTGTGTTTTCTAGAGCGAGGAACTCTCTCAGATTAGGCGCTTTATATGCTAATTTATTCTCTCGGCTAATTTGGCATTGAGGCCTGAAACACAAAATGAGCATCATGGTGATTTCAGGCAGATCAAGTTTCAGCGGTTCACCAGATTAATCACAGGCCACGTGGACGTGTCAAGTCGCTGATGCTAAATAATAAAATGGTTAATAATGTGGACCTTTCATTGATGACGATGATGGTGGATTTTATGGAATTTGAATATTTTGCGTTGTGTTGCTTCATAAGATGATGGCACGTTTTTTTTTAATGCAAGTTTACACAGGTCTATTTGTAATGTGTTTATAGCCAGTTACTTTACATGTATGTTTAAAAACTTTTGATTTGAAGGCTTAAATGCTTCTAATTAGTTTTGTAGACCAATATAAATTGAACAAATATCTTAATTTCTTTGCCAAACTATTATATTTTTTATATGTATGATTTGGAAAAGTGAATGTTCATGAAGTGTTCATCATGTTCCTCCTTCACTGTGTTTAAAAGCATCCCATGATGCACCTCATGATGAATGTCCAGAGCTGCAATCTAGACGAGAAGAAGCTCAAATATAAGCGAGTTTTCATTCGTGTCACTTTTTGATCATCATTCCCAGACTTACATTTGTGTTTCTCACTTTACTGGTATTATAAAATGTGCAAAATGTCCATTATTGGAGGAGTAGATGTGAACTTTGCCATTCAAAATGAGAAAATGCTACTGGATTTCCCACAGTATATTTGGCTTGTTTTTCAGTACAAATAACATTCTTAAAGGGATAGTTCACTTTGAAATTAATTTTTGGTATGTTTTAGCTTACCTCAAGGGCATCCAAGATGTAGGTGTCTTTGTTTCCGCAGTATTTTCAATTTTGATATTTTTAGGTCAAACCGTTCTCGTCTGTCAGTCATATAATGCAGGTCTATGGTAACTTCCTCAAAGAGCATACAGAGAAGTCCAAATTAAACATGATTTAATGACTCGTAAATGTAAGTACACATTGATGGCCTAAGACACGAAACGAGCGGTTTGTGTGAGAAAACGAACAGTATTTATATAGTTTTTACCTCTTGTAACCACAGCCACGTCCAAGTGATCTGAGGGCGCCGGCGCTTCGGTCTTTTCCGGCAAGCGCCGTAAACCGTCGTAAAATAAAACAATAAAAAAAAATAAAAAATAAAACAATTGTATGAGTGACGTACACGCGCGAGAGATCACTTCCGGCGCTTTCCGGCGCTTGCGCAGACCGAAGCGCCGGCGCCCTCAGATCACTTGGACGTGGCTGTGTTTACAAGAGGTAAAAACGATATAAATACTGTCCGTTTTCTCACACAAACCGCTCGTTTCGTGTCTTAGGCCATCAATGTGTACTTACATTTCCGAGTCATTAAATCATGTTTAATTTGGACTTCTCTGTGCTGCTCTTTGAGGTAGTGACCATAGACCTGCATTATATGACTGACAGACGAGAACGGTTTGACCTAAAAATATCAAAATTGAAACTACTGTGGAAACAAAGACACCTACATCTTGGATGCCCTTGAGGTAAGCTAAAACATACCAAAAATTAATTTCAAAGTGAACTATCCCTTTAAATCAAGATGCATTTACTTGAGAAGCAAGTAATATATTTTAATATCTTACCAAAAGTGAGTTTTTGTTTAAAATAAGAAAAATATATCTGCCAATGTGGTTAGAAAAATAAACTTAAATCAAAAGGTAAATTTTCCTTACCCCATTGGCCGATATTTTCTCCTTTTTAAAGTATATACTCAATTTAAAAATAAAAAAAAATCAATGTCATTTTGCTTCTCATGTAAATTAATTAGAATTAGTATTAGAGAGTTCTCATTTGATTCACATTTTGATCACGTCGCTATTAATCCTACACGTGCAAAATAGCAAAAATAAAGAAAGTAATAATGTGCATGTTTTAGTATGCATTCTAAAGCTGGAAATATGTGAAATATTCTGTATATTTGTAAACTATGAGCGTGCACATTTCAACAAACAGCCTCAAGAGCCCTATTTGGTAGAGGAGAGCGACGGGCTTGGCTCGAGACCCCTGGCTTCAGGCTGTTTTCAAGTTTCGGCACGCCGGATTAAGGCATGAATTTACATTTGTTTAATTAAGTCAGTCTAAGTGGATCCTATGAAGTATTATAAACTTATTCCAGATGTCTCCAACAACAAATATGTAAGCAATTGAGAGATGTTTGTGCCAGCCGCACAGATAATTACTCGCGATTACCCCTCCGAATGGACGTTAAAGCTTTAATTTGTTAGTCATATAGGCTTTCACAGATGGCATTGTGTTGGTTTAAGGCTAAACATTTGAAGACCCTCCATTCATCACCTTCATAGCTTCCCGTTAGCGCCTTTCTGCTTCCAAACAAGGGCTTTTTCAGTTCCAGCAAACACTCCAAACACATCTTCCTGGTTTTATTTAAGGCGCCCATTCATCTCTGTTGGGGGAAAATATGCATGCGTTTATGTGATCTGTATGATTACCATCACAATATAGCTTTATGCCGTGCTAGGGATGTTCGTCAGAGGGCAAATGAGATGGGCACTTTTTTGAAGCTCTTTGAAAGTTGGAGCTGGCGCTGTGTGCCTTCTCATTGTTCGAGAGTCCCGGCTCGGCTTGCTTGGTATTCCTCTCACAGATGGGCCTAAACTTTGGCCTGAGAGATGTGCTTCAGGAATTCAGCCTGCTGCCAGTCCAATTCACTCACTAGTCAGCTTTCCAACTCAATTTCTTTCTCTCTGCGTCTTTGTCTTTGCTAATTCTCTCTCTTTCTCCTTCTCTGCGTCTCATTTCCTCCATTTGTTGCCTCTGTTTTGCGCTGCTCACTTTCGACGACGCCTTTCAGAATAAGTTTGCGTGTTAAAACTGGACTTTGTAACTTATTCATTGTTAAACTATCTTTTGCTATTCTTGCATTGTATGTGAATCAGCTCACTGAAAAAAATTAAGCAATTTTTACTCAGAAATTTGTAAATTTCACAATCAAAATCAACCGATTTTCAGCCCGCTTTGTATTGTTACAATGTCGGTTGTATATGTAAAGGAACAATGTTTACTCATTCTCCGTGTTATACCTGGACCGAGAAATTCACTTTATTATTAGTCTTTCGACAGCTCCAGGGCTTTGGTGAAATCTACAGATTATACTTCAGTATTTCTGTATCCCCGCCCACAGACAGTCGGATCGGAAGAGGGTTATTAACAGAACCGTTATTGTAAGGGTTTATCACTGAAAAAAGCTTTCTTACCTGTACGCGGCCCGTTTTGCTTCGTGCTCATGCAGTGTAAAATGTTGACTATACAAACAGATTTCTTGTCCATATTTATGATTCTTTGCATCATTTACTCCCTGCCTACAACACGCTAGATCCTTCACTGGAAACCCAAAGTAACTCGCTTACACTAAACGTTAACTCTTAACTCTAATCTCTTTGAATTCTCAATATAAGTTGACAACATTGTGACTAAAAGTTAAAAGTATTTCCTACTAAAGCAAGGTGGTATTTGACTCTGTTCAAGTGTATTCATAGCAGACTGGTGGGAGTGGCCTTGGACGTCAACATGCCCAGTGCATTATGGGTGTTGAAGTTTTCCTACTTATTTGGCAAAACGGAAGATCTTTTCTAGCACCATTTCATTTTTTCTATATTGAAAGGCCATTTTGCCAGTATAGGACCCCTTTAATTACAAAGAAACAGCAAGTTACACATTGAATTAAACATGAAAATTTGAGTCTTTTTACATCTTTGAAAAATAATTTTTTTTTACAATGATTGTATGGGCCTTATGCAGCAGAGAAACAAGATCGCAGCCATCTTTCTAATTTTGTCTTTGAGATTCTGTTTCATTTCTATGGCATCGCTGGCGAATCGCTGGCGAAGTGGATTTACTTATTGTAGAGTTAGCAAAAGTTATCAAGAGCACTGTAATGTTTGAAGCGGATGTCATAACAAATGTCAGTAGACCGGGAAGATTTAAAAAACGAGTGGAACTTACTTCCATGCTGTGGAAATACAAACCGGAAGACACAACACACCGAGCGCAGCGCTAAAAAAGGTCTGTACACTGAAAAATATTGGGTGTGGAAACCGTTTTACCTCAGAAATTGCTGTAAATGTTGCGAATAATTACAAAGAAAGGGCATGTAACGTATTAAATAAAATGTGAAATTTAAGAAGAAAGACTGAAATATATTTTTTTCAGTTAATATGTACTCCAAAAACTTTGTTTTATTTGCAACATTAAAATAGTTTACAGTGTATTCAATTTCACAAATAATTACAAAGAAAGATGCTGAATTAACTGAAGTTTTCTTCCAAACAGTGAAAATGTAAGGTTGATTTGCCTGAAATGTGCAAATTCTATTTGTAGTTTCATTTGTGCCAGGAAGCAATTTAATGTGTGCAAAAAAAGTGCTTTTGCATCAGCTTTCTTCCGTACAGACCTGAGAGACGTCTCTCACCTGGCTTCTCCTACAAGATCTCTTTCACGTCCGCGCCGCAGCTGCGATCTGTATTCGTCAGCACTGATTGGCAGAACGAGCTTGAGGAAACACTCTTGCTTCTATCAGGTGGTTCTCTTCACGCATCTGCTTATTTGCCTCTGTTGGTAAATTGAAACTTTATCCATATTTATGCAGCTTGACATTTCACTTCAGTATGATTGATGGTTAGCCACTTCTGTGACTGGTTATATACATTAACCAGTCAGTGAAACGTATACAAACTGATGGAAGACCTTTTGCCAGGATATAAGGTTCATTAATGCCATAAACTGAGAACTGAGTTTCGTATTCCAGATTTTATTCATTCCAGGGTCACTGCGGGTTCTCGAAGTCTGAAATTCATATACTATAAAAAGCCTTAAATATGTTAAATGGTATAACAAAAGTCATTCAATTAAATTTCTTAAATTTGGTGACTGAAATCGCGATTCATATAATGTTGTTTAACACGGTTGCATTGAATACCGCACATTCATACCAAGCGATTGCTTGTGATCTGTAACTTTTTTTAAGATCTAGAGTGATCACATGACATTTACAGCTCATCCGATTGGCTCGAAAAGAAAACTGTGTGCCCATAAGCAACCGTTCTTAAATATCTTAAATGGTATAACAAAGGTCATTCAATTACATTTCTTAAATTTGGTGACTGAAAAACATGAATCGCGATTCATTTAATGTTGTTTAACACGGTTGCATTGAAAACCGCACATTCATACCAATCGATTGCTTTTTTAAGATCTCTAGAGTGATCACATGACATTTACAGCTCATCCGATTGGCTCGAAAACTGCGTGCCCATAAGCAACCGTTCTCGTACGACTAGGGCGTCCCACAAAAAGAGACGTATGAATCGGCCGACTTTTCTCCGTCAAAATGATGTTATCTGATTCCTCACAGATTAGGAGCATGTTGAATCTCCTGAATAATTAGATAATTTTCTGTGCGCTGAAAGCTCGCTTCTTGGCAGTCGTCCATCTTGATCATTGTGAAGCGGGTTCATTCAGACGCGGCGCTGAAGACGGATGGATTGGTTGGTCAGTTCGTGGTCTGAATGGCCTGGTCCTGCCCGCTGCGCTGGACATTAAGGCCTGATGGACAGCGTTAAGCCTCTCTAAACACTCGAGGATGAACACAGCTGCTGGGAGAGACACTGGCCCACTGTGTTAGCGCCTACGAATAAGTACACAGACTCAGCGGGAGGCCCCTAGGGGCCCCTCGGTGCATCTCTTGATTGTGTCCATCAACAAGCGTCAAACCCCGGTCCACAGCTTTGTGTCTTCTTTAAACACTGACACGCACATTCAGAAAGCTTTACAGGAAGATACGTGCATCATATGTTTGGCGATTCGCTCTATATCTTACTTGTTGGAAAAGAGTTGCGAGGGAAAGATTAGCCAGACGACTGGTCCCGCGGCTCGCTTGCCAATATTTGTTTATGTTGCAGTATCTGCGATGTGAATGTCGGCTAATTTAGTATGAACACAAGCTGCGAGTCCATCCAGTAATGAACCCTCAATGGAATCAGATTACAAACACGGCACCATTAGTAGGCGTCTGGTTGAATCGGTGCCATGCGCTTTTATTCTGCACGTGCAATTACCAGGTCAGTCCGCGATCAGGAACTCTGACTCTACCGAGGTTAAATGACTGCATGGGATTTTGGCTCGAGCGCTCTGGCCCGCTACGGCGAACAATTAGTTATGCAAATATATATAAGAGATGTAGAAAGCAGGAGCTGGAAGGATGCAAACTCGTTTTGTCGGCCAGAAACCAATTAATGAGAATTTCGGTTGGACGAATAACAACAGCGTGGCTGGAAAAGGGGATGAAACACGATTGGCAGTCAAAGACTTGTTGTTGTTGTTCCTTTTTCTCCTTCATTAGACACGTCAAATAAGACTTCAGCGTTCCATCTCTGTCATGAATCCCTCATAATTAAAGCCAGAGCTCCCGGTTGATCTCTCAGACGTCGATTCGTGCACGTGCATTTGCTTAAAAGAGCTTTTGAACGTGCCTTTTAGGAAAGCAAACGTTTAGCCACTAATTCACAAATCCCTTTAAGAGCCTGAGAGTGTTTCGTATTCCCACCACGGCTTTACTTAAACCCTCGTAATGATAGATGTTTGGCATCTTCTGCGCCGTTGCCTTCTTGACTGATGAAGTCACTCACGCTGGTAGATTAGTATGTGTGTAGTCTTGAACCCAGAATAGTCATGTGGGACTGACCTACAAGCTGAATACATTCTGTACTGGTGAAGAAAGGTCCAAAAACCCACAGCTGAGATGTCTTTAGAAGTAAATCTCAAAAAAAAAAAAAAATTGGGCTTTTGCTTCTCAGATGGTTCTTCTGGACTTCTGAGAAATAAAGGTTCTTTATATGCATTGATGGTTCCAGAACTTTTAACTTCCATGGAATCTTTCCATTCTACAAAAATATTTCGATTTTTCAAATTTGCTTTAATAAGAAAACGATGGTTCTTTAATGAACTGTTCAATGAAAACTATTATTTGGGGAACCAAACATTATATAAAGGTTTCACATTTTGATTTTCACAGTAGTGAGGAAACTATTTAAGGTTACCCAAAAGACCTTACAGTGAACAACATTTTAATAATCTAAAGAACTTTTTTCCACCATAAAGAACCTTTTGTGCAATGGAAACACTGTAAAAAAAATAATTTGTTGCCTTAAATTTAATTACAATCAAAAGTACAATAAACTTGGATGTTTAAAGTCCCCCTGTGGTGAAAATCCAGCTTTTAATGTTGTTTATGTGTCTATGTGGTGTTTTTAATGTGCTTTAAGACAAACCATGTGTAAGTTCATAAGTCGACAGCATTGCTGAGTATTTCCTACTTTAAACTGCAGTGAACCAAAGACAGTCTCAAACACACGGTTTGAAATCGCTGGTGTTTCTCACGTCACAAACGACCTTGTAACCAATCAGATCAACGTGTGATCGTCAACCAGTGGATCTCTGAGCTGAGTGAGTGAGTGGAGGCGGGGCTCATTTGCATATTCATAGAACCGCGCATACTAAATGAGGCAAGGGTGTCGAGTTACATTCAAGATATTTCAAGGAAAAAACTTTTAAATATATAATTTTGGTGATCAAAGATAAGTTTTAAGGGATAAAATGGTTGACTACAGGGGGACTTAAAGTCATTTCAACTTAAGTTACATTAATCTGACTTAAAAACGAGTGTAATCTTGTATAACTTATAACAAATTTATTTTGATGAGTTATAGCAGTGTAAAAACTTATCTAATGTACCGGTAATATAATTTTTCAAAGTGAATGTTTTCAGCTGTTCAGTGTTTCATCTTCAGCTTTTACTTAAAAAAAACACCCCAAAACTCTCAATTATGTCTCAAAGATTTGCCTAGAGAATTCCAACATCTACAATCTGCAAATAAACTCAAATATTTATGTCACACTTCACAGTAAGGTTCCCTTTATTCACATTAATTACTAGTTAACTAAAAAGGAAATTACTTCTAAAGCAACTATTACGAATATATTGTTAAAATCAATATTTTAATATTATTTAATGGACCTGTGCTAAAATGAACATACATTAAGAAATATTAATAAACCCTGTATTGCTAATTGCTAGTTGTTATTAAATGCATTAATTATTGTTAACCACACGGACCTTATTGTAAAGCATTTCTAATAGCTTCATGAAAATTCTACCAAGAGCAAAAGATGCATCAGCATCAGTCTAATCCTAATGGATTTCAAGATGGGTAAAGCCTTAACCCTCTACTGCACAGTGTTGCCATAAGGCAACATACCCTTTCTTTGGACATTTCTTGAAATTTGAAAATAAACATGAGCTCTGATTGATCTTAAATTCATAATAGAACCCGGTGGTAACCAATGATATGCTTTGATGACATCACGACACTACACACACCCTTGCAACGTCATTCTTTTCACACACTTTTGATGACTCCAGCTGCTGAAAAAGTGCTCGTGTATATGTGAAGATTTTCCTCATTTTTTTCATATTTCTTCGGAATAAAAAAATACATCAAGCATCTGGGATAAGTTCTAATCTTTTTTCAATCATTGTCACATTGTTTTGATACTTATATTACCTTTTTATTTAATAAAATAGGTATGTTGCCATATGGCAACATTGTGCGGTAATGGAACAATATTTTGCCCATGCTAATGCAGAGTAGCTTTGTATGAATGACAATGTATGGATGCACTGATATAGTTGGATGGTTGTATTATACTCATATATTTATATATATTTGTATATATTTATAAAGTAATGTAAAAGTAAATTATAAAAGTAAAATATATATCCGTCTTGACCGCTTTGATCACTGGTCAGAGATGGGTGCACCAAAAGGAAGGTGCAAGAATCCTGGCTGCAAGGCCATCGTCAGAGGGGTTTGCTCTAAGTGCAAGGTGCACCTCTGCCTTAAAGGTGGGGTATGTGATTTGCAAAACGGCCGGCAGATTTTGAAAATACACAACTCAAAAGGTCCTACCTTCTTTCCTCCAACGCTGGCCCTGACTCCACCCATTCGAAGAGGGGCATGGGGGAGGGGGGTATGGTACGACCGTTTGATTGACGCACTTACTGTCCAATGATTCTAGGTGGTCTTGGAAATGATTGGCTGGAGTTTTTCGAGTCCTGCCCGTTCCACAGATGATTAAATTTTTTAATTTTCATGTCAGTGCTTCTAACTCAGTGGCTGTAAGTGGGTTAGGAATAGGATTTCAAGTGATTTTGAAAAAATGGTCAAAAAAGAAAATCACATACCCCACCTTTAACGGAGAGAACAACTGCTTTAAGGCATTTCACATCGAGTAGTTTCACTTGAACAGTTCTTATGAGTTTGCGTCAGATGTTTTGTAAATGTTGTTGAAATAATCGTTTCACATTGAGTAGTTTAACTTGAACAGTTCTTATGAGTTTGCGTCAGATGTTTTGTAAATATTGTTGAAATAATACTTTGAAAATTAGTTTCATATTTTGTACACAAAAGTCTTGAAAACAGTTTAAATAATAAAAACAATTTCATTTCTAAAAGACAGGTCTGTAATCATCTATGAATTTCATATCATATTGGGAGAAAACGCATCAGGCTGTTCCATTGTCGCACAATGTTGCCATATGGCAACGTACCCAAAAGTACCCCTCCCAAAAAAAAAAAAAAAAGGTTAATTTGAGTCTATTTTATATATAAAAAAACACTGTAAATTTTTTTTCCATGATTGCATAATAATGCGTGCAGTAGAGGCTTAATTGCACCCTAAGTCACTTTGGATGAAAGTGTCTATCATATGCATTGATGCACACTGGAAATAGGCCTAGATGTAATATAAATACTTTTTTAATGTCATATTGGAGAATGCATGTCCAGCTCTATTCAAAATACCCCAGATTCCAAACAATATTGTGTAATATTTTTCTAGTCACTCAAATCTGTTTGATATTATCGTTCATTCCAGTGTTTCCTTGAATCCAAACTTGGATGTGTAATGTAAGCCAAATATGATAATTTGTCCGTACGCAGCTGTGCTTATGGCGAGATCAGAGGCATACCACAAATGCTGCAGGGGATGAATAATTTTGGAGTAATCCTTTGTTTTTTTGACCCAATTTTTCAGGCCCTATTTTTCACGAGCGCACTCGTCTGACATTTGATCTAGGATTTACAGCTCTTACCAGCAGAACCGCCGCGGTTCTCGAGTTCTGCTGCTCTCAGATCGATCGCTATCGTCGTTCGCCCCAAAATAACGTGCAAGAAATGAATGCGATGTGATCCACAAAGCGACCACCCGTCCGAAAGAGCTGATCTGAACGTGTCTCTTTATCGGTGTTTAATTGCCAGTGAAATATAGCTGGCCTGCGTTTTCCTGCTCTTCAACTTTGAAAAGCATTACGCCATGCTTGATTTGAAACTTCTCAAATTGCTGTTGTTGTATAAATCCCCAATAAGTGTTTTATTATGACTGGTCATAATCCTCTCAATAGAACGGCATCTGCCGCGGTGTCTCTGAATCATCCTCATTATCTGTGCTGGAGGAGGTGTGTCTTCTGCAGATGTACCGTGAAATGTGTTTGCACAAAACTCGGAGTCCTAAACCTTTGGGCAGTTTCCTATGAATATTCATGAGGCGCACACAGACGTCACCCTTTTCCCGAGCCGTGCTTATTATGAATATTCAAATGATGGGAGGTGGTCGTCACTCCTAACAAGCATGCTGTCCTCATGAATATGCATGAAGGGAAGGGGCCGCTTTGTAATGCAACGGAAGCCCAGCGTCTGAAACGGGCCGGGATCCTCAGGAGCAGCACCAAACCATCTGGACCTTTTGGTGGCACAATATAAAACAATATAAAACAAGAGCCTTTGTCCAGATCCCGCGAGTGACCCGTGTGCCTAAACGCCGCTAGTGCGCTCGAGGAATGGTGGAAACGCCGATAAATACTCGATGGGATGGGAATGAGGGCAGTGATTGTTTGCTAGATAAAAAAAAAAATTCTCATTAAATTTAAATTATGATTCTTATAAAAAAAAAACTTTCATTACTTTTTGTTAATTTATTGTAAAGTGAAACTTAGAAAGTCGAGGTTGGAGACAAAATAGTGAAATTCTGCCAAACTGCACCTTTGGTGATAAGAGACGCTGTATCCGTATCCTTTAGAATTATGGCATTTTGAATTTTTGTTTTATTAAATATATTTTTAACCCTCTGGCTGTAGATTAGTGGATATGGTGTCTGTAATCAAGCGCACGACAAACGAGATACTATAGGAGACTTTAATTCAATACTTCGGCCACATTTACACATAGCCGGGTATTTAGAGAAATTAATATTCCCCCCCGCTCCGTTTTCAATAATAACATCATGCACACAACATCGTTTTCAAAAAAGTTGTCATTTACATCAACCCGCATAAATACGCTGCCGAGCGCCATCATAACTCTGCCAAACCTATAGGCGGCAGTGTAGGGAGAGGGATAAAGCCATGCAACCAAGTGTGCCGCACAAGCCCTGAAAAGTGAAGCCAGAGCGTCTCGATCGCCCCCTGGTGGCCGGTCCCAGTATAGCTCATAAGCCCCGCCTCCTTGTGTTATTCAACGGCAAGTGAGACCAACTAAACAATTAAATTACACTTCAAATATCGTTTTTCCAAATATGGTTTCTGTCATTTACTGTAGTTTTTATCACGCTGATGTAATTTCAAGAGTTTATTTTTAAAATAAGTTTGTTTTTAGTGATGCGGTGGTGTGACGTCATGATTGACAGCTGTGATTGACAGGTTCTCTGAGCGAAGTAGTCACTGAAGCACCAACAGACTTTTTTTCGGGATCTTTGGAGGACTGAGGAGATTTGAGCTTTAAATTTAATATCTACATTTCTATAATTTAAAATAAAGTGCAGGAGCGTGTGCTTGCGATTGGTTCAGCGAGAGTGAGGGCGGGGCCTTGATTTCACGGCTTTACTTCCGGCTCACGACTGCGCAGGTCTGGTCCCGAGATCGCTTCTGCGCAGACTCAAGTACAAGATGTCAGCGCCGTATCGGGACACTGGCGGCTTCACCTCTGACCAATGGAAGAGGGCGAAGGGGCGTCGTCCATCTTTTTTTACAGTCTATGCATGCAAGCCAATCAGAATCCTCAGAATCAACAACAACGAAAAACCATTTAAATTCAACTTCAAACACAAGTTAGGGTGGATAAAATGATTAAATGTCAAATGAGTACCACCTTAACCGCATCCATGATCAGTAGCCAAACAAATAGGGCGCTCACATGACGTTAAGCATTTTCTGGCGCATTACGTTTGAGAACCTAAAACCCCGTTTCTCCCAGTCGACTGGCAACACATTACCGGCGCTATCAGAAATCTCCACTTTGGCCGGAGTTTTTAGAAATAATCATTTTCTGTGATAAAAACAGGGTTTTCGTGTAAATGAGAGGCCAAACCGCAGGGAAATATCTGCGTCTTTCCTTCGTGTAAACGGGGCCTTAAACAAGGAAACATACAACCACATATCAATGAGAACTGAAATAATGCAAGACAAGGGACTGATGGAAATGCAAACGAGATAATAGACAAGACACACCTGAACAGAGTCTTCAAATCAATCAGTAACCATAGTGACAAACAGGGAGAGAACTGAGATCTGACAAACACAACACAGCTGAGCCGAATGAACTAAAGAAGACGTGATCGTAGAAACAAGGCGAAACTGAACAACATGAACACACTCTAAAAAATGCTGGGTTGTTTCAACACAAATTTGGGTCAAATATGGACAAACCCAAATGTTGGGTTAAAAATGGACAAACCCAAATGTTGGGTTAAAAATGTAATTTAAAATTTTAACCCAACTTCAACTTTCACTTTCAACTGTAAATTTTTTAAATACATTTTTAACCCAACATTTGGGTTTTTCCATATTTGACCCAAATTTGGGTTGAAACAACCCAGCATATTTTAGAGTGCAGAGAAGGAAGTCCGAAAACTAACAGACGTGTTACACTGGCGCTGTCGATGTTTGTTGAATGTTTTTGGGGGATTTTATGGTACTAAATTATATTTATGCAGTAGTTATAATCCATTTATTCACTTATTGAGAATAGAAAATTAAAAACGTAAAACTTTAACTGTCATAAATCTTGAATGCTTTAGAGCACAGACTTTAGTTTTGTGTTTTTTAACCCTTGGCAGATTATTGCTGAAGTGAACAAAGTTATATAAGTTAACATTTTATTGTTATGAAAAATGCATAAAAATACCATTTTCAATTTTTATATGAAATATTTATTTTCCAAAATGTGTTTTACTCTAAGACTGTAAGAAAGTCATAAATCTAAACAAGTTGTGTTCCAAATTTGAGGTTGATATCTCAAAAAAGATTAGTCAGATTGTGTTTGTGCGCAGAATCAAGTTATATGCGGTTTAATGTTTGATGATCGTGTTATTTTATATCGCTTGTTTCAGCTTCTTCTTCACCTGTGTTTTGATCAGGAGATTCTGAACTCTTTGTGTAATGGATGTGTAATAGCGCCCCCTACAGTATAACACTGAAAACACGGATTGTCAATGGCGGGGAAAGAGTTAATGTACTTATTCCCTAAATAGTCTAACACCTGCTTCACCAATGTGTTAAAATAGTTGTTTTACCTGCAATTGAACCGTATTCTGTGTCTTTTAAAACTCATATTTTTGTCTCAAAGCAAGACTTTTAGTTTGAGATGCTGATTTGGGTTTGAGTATAAGGAGTCTGTCTGTATCACTCGATGTATTCTTCCCTCTTTCCTCGGCTGTGTTTACCCGCTGTATGAGACGGTTTGTTTATGTGACGGCCCCGTCTCAGTGCCGGGGCCCCTCAGGTTATTTTCAGGGGCTGAAGACATGGCGTCTGGTGTCTCATCCCGGTGTTATCAGCCTCTCGAGTCGTGTTTCTGTCCAGACGGCCCGCTATGACAGGACGGCTAACACTCGAGTCACGAGGCCTGAAGTGGCGTTCCTGAACCCTGACGCACACAGGGACACTTCTGTCCTCGCCAAGCCTTCACTGCAGGTTCCTGCGAGTAACACTTGCTGTTTTTTAGTCGGGCATTGAAATGTTGAAGCCGTGTCCTACCACAAACATCTCTGCTTGTGCTTTAAAGGCTTTCTCTTTCACTGCACCACCTGACAAACGCAAATATTACAAAATTTGAGGAAAATCTGAAAATGAGAGCGGTGCTTTCACCACAATGCAAGGGAGTCGCTATGCAGTCTTCTAAAAAGTCTAGCTTTTTAGAGACAAAAATATGAATTTTAAATGACACACTGAATTAATGTGTTATGAATAGTTTTAAGGCGAGATACTTCATCTATAGTTTTTCATGCACTGGTAATTTGTGAGATTTTTGCTTCCATAGTATGTCTTCTTCTTTCAGACTAGTGGAAAGTAAACATCCAAAATACACATTTAAGTGTTTATTTATTGCATTTTATTTGTAGATTTCAATCACAATAAATATCTTTAAAGTCTTTAAAATCTCCAGTTAAGCCGCTTTAAACTTTACAGTTTTATTCCTATCTATATTCTGAAGGTTTGTTCATATATCATTCGCCTGGTTTATATGTTATGCATTTCAACATGGTGAAAATGTGTTGTTTTTTTCTGGCTGTTGATGGTATTTTCTGATTTATGGAGCGATGAAAATAATGTTTTTGCACTAAAACTAATATTTAAACAATATTTTAGTAACATTTTGAGTGGGTTATGAAGAATTAAGTTGCTTTTTTCAACTTAGATATCATGTGACTGAAGACCGATGCTGAAAACTCAGCTTTAATCACAGATATAAATAACATTTTACAATAATACTATAAAAACGGTTATTTAAAATTCCAATCATATTTAACAATGCACCCTAGGGGACTTCTTTCTTCTTTCTCTTTTTCTAAACTTTTGACTGCTAGTGTATTATATTAATATTTATGAATTTAAATAAAAATATTATTAATTAATATATAATATTTTAAAGTACATGATTATTTACATTGATTAGCCCTGGAAAACCTACTATGCATTTCTTTCCAACATATTGGTGTTTGTTTTGTATTCATACATTATTCATTATTATTCATTGCTAATAAACGGCTGCTTCACGATATGCGACATTCATATCAGAGATAATGGAAAGGCGCTTTAGTTTTAGATGTTTGTCCGAATATTACTCGCAATTCTGATGCTTACCGTAATCGACACGACTGTTTCCAAACAGGTTTCCCAAATACAATTGTTTGCACAAATGCACCGTTCTGCTGTATCTGACACCATCGGTTGAGCCGGCGGAACAATACGTAAGGCATATTATACCAATCCTTCAAAGTTTCTCCGTGTCTCCTCAGTGGCGTTCCGGAATAAACAGGAAGAGATGACATATGGATCGGCGTGGGGCCCTGCCAGCGGTTATGACAATGAGGGGCCCTGGTTTCGCCTCTATAGGAAATCCACCTGTTCAGTTTGATAGTATCCCAACACTAAACTGACAAGACTTGAATAGGACCCGAATCCCTCTTCTATGGGATTAAGCGGAATGATATGCCAAGTCCATCTTTTGTGTTCCTTCATAAAACCGCTGTCACTTCCAAAGAAATCTGTCTTTATTCTTTCCCTCGGGATAATGCGACAAGCTGCTGAAATGCACCTGATATTGACACACAATGAACAGAGAGACGCAAAGAGCTTGTCTTTGTTGGCCAATATTTGTTAATTGTGGAGCTGAGATGTTTGTCTCATCTTGACCCCGAAAGGCAACATCTTTCGTGCGAATGCATGTTCAAGTGTGTTTTATATAACATGTCAGAATATGATATGACCACAGGCTAAACTAAAATGTTACCAAGTACATCTGTAATTGCTCTTCTTCTAGTGCGAGCCGAGGTTTTGTGTACTTCCCGCTTGACATCATGAAAAAGGATGGAACTGATTTTGGTTCTGTGGGAAAACATGTGTTTGTGGGGCGGCACGTCAGAAGTGCTTCAACCATCTCCATGTCGAGTGATAGATGATGGTGCAGGGGCCCACGAGTGCTGTGTTTGTTGTAAGAGGAGCGTCAGAATGACAAGCCATTCGTTCTTCACCGCGGGTGGAAAGAGATGGAAGTGATCTGGAGTTTATACTGGATTTACTCGGAGGGGGGGATGTGTGTTTGAACAAACGGGTCGTTTGCATTGTCATATCCAAAGCGTAGATGAATTGTTCATCCCAAAACGAACATTCTGACATCGTTTAGAAAGTCTGTCATCATTTACTCTCACTCACGTAGTGTAAACCATTTTGCAATTTCAATGCATTTACAGCAGATGAAAATAAAAAATTAATGAAAAAGACACAAAAAAACTAAATTAAATGAGTGCAGACAACTTGTGTACTATATTGCACTTCATATGATAGATTTGTAATTGAAATAAAGGTTAAATAATAGCTATATAAATATTAAACGAACTTAAACTTGCATTGGCATCTAACTGAAATAAGTGTGTTGAAGTACTGAAATTACTTAAATAACTTTAAAATCAAGATATGCAAAATTTGGCAAATGGTGAATGCACATTAAAATGAAAATGAGAATATAAAAATAAAAGCTCATTCATAACATCAATAAATACGGTAACACTTTACAATAAGGTTTCATTAGTTAACAGTTACCATGAATGAATACATCTACAGTATTTATACATATTTAAAAACAAAAATTTAAAGTCCCCCTGTGGTGGCAATCAAGTTTTTAATGTTGTTTATGTGTCTATGTGGTGTTTTTAATACGCTTTAAGACACACCATGTGTAAGTTCATAAGTCGACAGCATTGCTGAGTATTTTCTGCTTAAAACTGCAGTGAACCAAAGACAGTCTCAAAAACACGGTTTGAAATCGCTGGTGTTTCTGACGTCACAAACGACCTTGTAACCAATCAGATCAACGTGTGATCGTCAACCAGTGGATCTCTGAGCTGAGTGAGTGAGTGGAGGCGGGGCTCATTTGCATATTCATCACGTATACTAAATGAGGCAAGAGTGTCGAGTTACATTCAAGCTATTTTAAGGCATAACTTTTTTTTTTCAAGGTAAAAACTTTAAATATGTAATTTTGGTGATCAAAGATGAGTTTTAAGAGATTAAATTATTGACTGCAGGGGGGCTTTAAGTCATAATAGTCATAATTTGTTAAATTAAATTTAGATTGTACTGCAAATGAGATTTAAGAGATCATCGGTAAATAACTAAAATGTTTATTTTCCTCATGCATCTTTCATATAGGCCTAGTTATGATGCTTTTATAGTGTTTTTTTGTGTGTTTTTTTTTAAGTTTGTCAGACTTAATTTTGGCTTGACGCCCCGTCTAACACCTGATTTTGTGTTTTACAGCAGAAAGTAAATCATTGAAGCACTGAGACGGAATCAGGCCTTTTTCAGTATTAGTGTCTCCTGGACGCGGTGGGTAAAAATATCTGCGATCAACATATTTTGATTACTGAAGTGGAACATTCCAGAAATTCCCCTCCGCAAACTCACAAGGATGAAAAATTCTGGAGTGTTTTACAGAACACAGTCGCCCAATGACAAACAAACTGTGTTTGGCCACAGAGACTCCAGAGACATTTATTAGCAGCATCAGTTCTGCGCTCATTGAGCTTCAGTTCATTGATTGTTTAGCCAGTCACTCGTTACATCGAGATGATTTGTTCCTCGGACTGGTTTATGAACTTCGGTCCAGATCACTCACCATATTTGGTATCGTCTATGAGTTTTGTGTTTTGGTCTCACATGATCTTTTCCACAGTGTTTCTCTTTGTGTTTGAGCAGAGAGGCGAGAACTGAAGCCGCAAGCCTGTAAAATAATGTTTGGAGGGAAACGTGTGTGTCTTCACATCACATTAGAGTCTCTGTGTTGTTTTGTACGAGTGCTGGAACAGGAATGTCAAACTCTGTCCACATCATTCAGTGTTATTGTGCTTTTGCCGCTCAGATATTATGATGAACTGTTTGTGCTGGAGATTTTTCTCTTTTCACTGCTTTCAGATTTTTCAACAGGCTCTTAATTTCACGTATACACTACCAGTCTAAAGATTATGTGTATGTATGAGTGTGTATAATATAGCATTCAAAAGTTTTGGGTCGGTAAGATTTTTTGGTAACACTTTATTTTACAGTGTCCTTGTTACACATGTACTTACCATAAATGATGCATTATTACATGCAACTAACCCTCAACCAAACCCTAATCCTACCCTAACCCTATAGTAAGTACATGTAGTTGCTTAATATTACTCAGTACTTAAATATATAATTACTCTGTAACAATGACACCTTAAAATAAAGTTTCTGAAAGAGTTTCTTCTGCTCAGCAAGGCATTTATTTGATAAAAAATGCAGTAAAAACAGTAAAATATTATTACAATTTAAAATATCTGTTTTCTAAGTGAATATATAGTTAAGTGTAATTTATTCCTGTGATCAAAGCTGAATTTCCAGCATCATTACTCCAGTCTTCAGTGTCACATGATCCTTCAGAAATCATTATAATATGATGATTTCTGATTATCAATGTTGAAAACAGTTGCTCATATTTTAGCGGATTCAAAAGTTTGGAGTCAGATTTAAAAAAAATAACAATACATTAAATGAATCTAAAGTGACAGTAAAGACATTTATAATGTTACAAAAGATTCAGTTTCAAATAAATGCTGTTTTTTTAAATTTCTAATCATCAAAGAATCCTGAAAAACAAACTGATAATAATAACAACCATTATTAATAATTGAGCACCAGTAATTGATAATAATTCAGCAGTAAGTCAGCATATTAGAATGAATTCTGAAAGATCATGTGACACTAAAGACATGAAAAATTCAGGAAAAAATGACATTTTAAAATATATTCACATAGAAAACAGTTATTTAAAATTGTAATAATATTTCAATGTTTTTGCTGTATTTTTAATCAAATAAATGCGGAAGAGACTTTTATTCTAAAACATTAAAAAAAAAAATTACCAAGCCCAAACTTTTGACCAGTAGTGTATATAATTATGCACACTCGTACATAATACTTTCTCCACTCTGAACTGATGTCTAAACATGCATCTTCCTCTGGTTTCTCACAGTGACTAACAGCATAATTCCCAGATTGAGAGGTTGTGTGTGTCTTTCCAAAACATGTCATTTGGCTGACAAACACACACATTCTCCGGCGACAGACACACTAATGTGCACGTATGCCTTAATCGCAGTGGTGACAGATCTGGGATGTTCTCAGCTTTAAAATCACATGGTCAGTGGCGTTTAGTTTAGACGCGAGTTGAAATCTGTCACAACATGACAGTTTATCATTTACTTCCTTATGGGTTTTATAAAGGACAAAAAACAAGAAATCCATATGACATGTGCACTATATTTCTAGTCTTCTTCCTTGTCCCTCTCAAAACATAATGTCAATAGTACAGTTGGGACGTCAATGACATCAAACATTGGATCTCGTGTGTCTCATAAACGCCCTATCAAACGGTGCAATGTTAGATTTAAGAGTTGACTTTTCAGATCATTTTACAGCTTGAGAAGAAGTCTCGTCTGCTCACAATGGCTGCATGTATTTGATAAAAAATACAGTAAAATATTAGAAATATTATTACAATTAACACAGCTGTTTTCTATGTGAATATATAGTAAAGTGTAATTTATTTCTGTGATCAAAGCTGAATGTTCAGCATCATTACTCCAGTCTTCAGTGTCACATGATCCTTCAGAAATCATTATAATATGATGATTTGATGCTCAATTATTATGTGGTGCTCAATTATTAACAATGACTCTTCTTATTATCAGTGTTAAAAGAGTTGTGCTGCTTAATATTTTTTGTGGATATCAGTTTTCTTTGGTGACTATAAAGTTCAAAAGAACAGCATTTATTTAGCGCAAACCATGCAAAATACGCACTGCAGATTAATATTTAGGGTTAAATGTTTGTGCAACTAGTCATAGTGAGGCTTGCTTTAGCAAACACGGTATATTTCTTAAAATTCGGACACAAAAGTTCATGCATTCCCCGGGAATCGAAATTATTGGATTCGATTCCCAGGGAATGCATGAACCGATAAAGTGTATCGCTTTGGATTTCGCATGTCTGCCACGTGCATGAATGTACATGTAACACAAGGCAGTCAGTCTTGATGCAGAATAAGAAATTTATTTCATAATAGTTACAAAGAACAAAATATTTAAAAGCATTTTTATCTTACATAAGCTGTACAGAGATGGCATGTATTTGACTCTAAATGATTCCGGAATAGATGCTAGAAGTATTAAATAGAAAACTGAAAAAAAAAAAAGACAATTAAAATTTATGGAAAAATATGAAATATTCCATTTTTCTACTGTACAAAAACAACTTGGAAATGGAATCCATTCTATTGTACCCTGATACATCGTTTAGGCCGTGTTTAAAAAGTATCTTACAAAAGAATCCGATGGCCTCGTCGTCTCACAATAGCTAAAGTCTTGGCCTCTTTGGTTCCATAATTCGGTATAATACATTTGAACAGCATTTTAATTGCCTCTATAAAAATAACTTTCTTTTTTCAATGGCAGGTTTTTTTCTTCTTCTTTACTAATAATGCAACTTCAGTGCAAACATTGTAACAACCATCCGCTCAGAGAAGGAAGCGAAAGTTTACATTTCAAGTATTGACAACAGTTCATAACAAGTAGCTAGTGTGGGTCATCCGGTGTAGGTCACTACTATACATTGCATAGCTTGTGCGGCACTTATTTCAGAAGAACTGTGAACCACTTGGTACCTTCGAAGGCGAAGTGCTTTATATTGTGCATTTACAATATTTTCTTGCAAGTGCTATGCTGCACCATGAGATCGCTCGAGTCACTGGTGTTTTAGAAGTGTGTTTTTCAAGGGCGCGCACGCCGTTCAGTGTGTCTTCGGCTTGTTGCATGAATAATCAGGTTCCCGAGACTCATGACTTATGAATAGACCTCATGTCTGTCGAGAAACCCCAAACGGTGTGTTGCAGATGTTCAAGACGTACGCTCTGAAATGGATTGGTTGTCACTCATTGTGGGAAGTGCTGACGTTGTTTTGAGAAGATGGTCAGTGCTTTTCGATTCAGTTCTGGGCAGGTACATGGATATACATGTCTTTAAGATCACCTCTTTCATTATTTCAAGAGAGCTAAAGACGTTCCCATCGCTTTGATGTGAAAGCTGAGAGAATCGTACAAACCTGTAGAAAGGAACTAAATCACTCGATGGTTAAAGAACATACATAAATATATGTACAAAGATGCGTGGAAGAGTTGGGGTGTGTGTTTGAATGTGGGTGTGTGAGCATGGATAAAGGCGCGGTCACATTTATTGTTGCTCTGCGAAATTTCGTGATTTACCTTTTTTGCACATGATATTAGACCGCTTCAGAATTAAAACTTCCTGATAATGTACTCACCCCCACTTCATCCAACATATTCATGTCTTTCTTTCTTCGGGCGAAAAGAGACTAAGGTTTTTGAGGAAAACATTTCAGGATTTTTCTCCATATAGTGACCTCAATGGGGTCCAACGGGTCGAAGGTCCAAATGTGAGTTTCAGTGCAGCTTCAAAGTCTCAACACGATCCCACCCGAGGAATAAGAGTCTTATCTAGCTTATCTTATTTTATTTTATCAAACCATCGGTCATTTTATTTAAAAAAATAAACATTTATATACTTTTTGCGCCACACATTGCGTAATCACGTTGAAAGGTCAAGCGTGACGTAGGCGTAAGTATAGATCTAGTGTTTACAAAGCGAACGTGGAACGTGGCATTTACAAAATTAAATAAATAAATAAAAGGTAAAACAACGATGTTGGAGTTGGAGGAGAAAATGAGATGGAGTTTTTCACCCTAATCTACATTTTTCGCCTACGTTACGCAACGTGATTACGTTATACGTGAAGTCGTGGACGTGCAAGACGAGCATTTGTGGTTAGAAAGTATATAAATGTTTATTTTTAATAGAAAATGGCCGATGGTTTATCTAGATAAGACTCTTATTCATCATCTGGGATCGTGACGAGACTTTCAAGCTGCATTAAAACTGCAAATTTGGACCTTCAAACCGTTGGACCCCATTGAAGTCACTATATGGAGAAAAATCCTGGAATGTTTTCCTCAAAAACCTTAATCTCGTTTCGACTGAAGAAAGAAAGACATGAATCTTGGATGATATGGGGGTGAGTAGGTTATCAGGAAATTTGAATTCTGAAGTGAACTACTCATTTAAGTCATAAATATTATTTTCTCACTATGATATTTTTAGAATATTTTTCTCAAGCGCAGCCGCACTCCTCGACGATCATGTTGGGAACGTCCCGTTTCACGATGTTGTATTCGTCGTCGAAGTACAGCATGGACATGGTGCTGAGTTTGGTCGGGATGCAGCAGGAGTTCATGGATCCTGGACTCATTCCCCGCATGCGGTATTGGTTCACCACAGCGGTGTGGAAGGACGAAGCCGATCCGGGAACCCCGGCCATGTACGCGGGACAATTCCCTTCACAATAATTCCCAAAGTACCCAGAGGGGGCAATGATCCAATCGTTCCAGCCGATGAGGCGGAAATCGATGTAAAACTGTTGTCGGCAACACAAGCTACTGCTCCCGTCGCATTCTAGGCCTCGTTTTCGGATGCGATGTTTGTTGTCCGAAGCTCTCGCTTGGACAACCAGGAAGGGACGGTGAGACTCGTCGTTTGTGTTCACCAAAACAGGCACGATTCCCATCTTGTCACATCCCTCGCACCGAACGTCCAGGTTTTGCCGGCGATCGCCCTTGGAGAAGACCATCTGCACGGCGTCCGTCAACGGAAAAGTGTGCCAGCCGCTGCGTTTAAGATCCACGCGCTTCTCCACCAAGTTCCACTTGCTCCCGACACCCGGTTCCTGCGAGTAAACCTTGACCGTGATCTTCCTCCGAGAGCCCTTCTCCAAAACATTAGGCAGGAGTTTGAAGTATAACCACAGGTTCGCCTGGGACACGTGCAGGTTCTGGTTGCCCTCGTTGGAGATCACGAAAAACAGGCTGGTTTTGGAGGTCAGAGACTCGTCTGTGGGATCAAGAGAGGAGAAAACATGATCAGCCTAGTGCATTTCATCAAGTGGTAGAGCTCTTTGGTCATTTTGGACTGAAAATCTTTACATTTTTTGTTTATTTTAAGAATTTTTTTTCTTTACGAAACTTGGTAAAGGTTTTGGCACTTGCTATGTGAACACAAAAAAATCATGGACATGATCCGAACAGGTTAAAGGGATACTCCACTTTTTTTGGAAATAGGCTCATTTTACAACTCCCCCAGAGTTAAACCGTTGAGTTTTACCGTTTTTGAATCCATTCAGCCGATCTCCGGTTCTGGCGGTGCCACTTTTAGCATAGCTTAGCATACATCATTGAAGTGGACAAGACCATTAGCATTTCTCAAAAAAAAATGACCAAAGTGTTTCGATATTTTTCCTATATAAAACTTGACTCTTCTGTAGTTACATCGTGCACTAAGACCGACGGAAAATGTAAAGTTGCGATTTTCTAGGCTGATATATGGCTAGGAACTATACTCTCATTCCTGCGTAGTAATCAAGAAACTTTACTGCTGTACCATGAGAGCAGCAGGCGCAGGCAGTCCCGGTCACGTTGAAAGTTACCGAGCTGGGGACTATTTTCAGGCGCTGCGTCATATCATTACGCCTGCTGCTCTCATGGTACAGCAGTAAAGTTTCTTGATTACTACGCAGGAATGAGAGTATAGTTCCTAGCCATATCAGCCTAGAAAATCGCAACTTTACATTTTCCGTCGGTCTTAGTGCACGATGTAACTACAGAAGAGTCAAGTTTTAAATAGGAAAAATATCGAAACTCTTTGGTCATTTTTTTTTGAGAAATGCTAATGGTCTTGTCCACTTCAATGATGTATGCTAAGCTATGCTAAAAGTGGCACCGCCAGAACCGGAGATCGGCTGAATGGATTCAAAAACGGTAAAACTCAACAGTTTAACTCTGGGGGAGTTGTAAAATGAGCCTTTTTCCAAAAAAAGTGTAGTATCCCTTTAAATGCTCCTAGTCACACCACTCCTCACGGTCAAAAATGAGAGCATTGGAAATGAATGGGAGACGAATTTCCTCTAGTGGAAGCGTTTGGTACTGCGGCCAAACACAATCTGACTGAAATCTAATTTTTTAAGATATAAGGCCCAAATTTTTAACATAACTTGTTTAGATATATGGCTTTGATTTTCTCGCAGTTTTAGAGTAAAACATGTTTCATTTTTCATAACAATAAACGTAAAATTCCTTTTTTTAAGTAACACTTAAAACACTTGTAACACTTTTAAAAACTTTTTTTCACTTCAGCAATAATCAAGTGTCGTCTTTGAAAAAAGATCAAACTTAAGTCTGTTACTCTAAAGCATCCAAGATTTACCATTATGAAAGTGGTAAATTTTAAGTTGGAAATGAAATTTTCAGGTCTATGCTCAAAAAGTGAATAAATGGATTATAAATACAGCGTAAAATATAATTTAGTAGCATAAAATCCCCCCAAAATACAAAATATTAAATAAAATACATTATCGAACTAAAATGTAGTACATTATTTTCATAAAAATAAAATAAAAAAACGCCACGATAGTCTCTCTGTGGAACTGTGTTCGTTCTCATGAGATTCTCATTACTGTAATACAGTTATATGTGATTTATTGAAATATATTGAATTATTCTTTTCACATTACAGTAATGAGAATAGGGGGAAAATGTGTCTTAATGTCATAATAATAATGTCACTATGAAAAAAAACGATTTTTTCCTGTGATTTTGTGCAAAATCTATTTTTTTACGTCTGATTTTATTGTAAAATATGACCCACTCATGTTCTTGATTGGTTAAATTGGAAACATTTTATTTAATTAAAACTTAAATGAAACTTAAATTCAGCATCTACTATTATGTATAAAACTTTGAAATTTAAATAATGAAAATAAATGTCCTATACACTCTAAAAAATGCTGGGTTGTTTCAACCCAAATTTGGGTCAAATATGGACAAACCCAAATGTTGGGTTAAAAATGTAATTTAAAATTTTAACCCAACTTCAACTTTCACTTTCAACTGTAAATTTTTTCATTACATTTTTAACCCAACATTTGGGTTTGTCCATATTTGACCCAAATTTGGGTTGAAACAACCCAGCATTTTTTAGAGTGTACATAGCCTATATTTTTTATATTATTTGGAATTGATTCTTCAGATTTGTGACCCGGACATGTTCTGGAGAGGTTTGGCTCTCGCTGGTCTTCTGTGTCTCGCTCTGGGGTCGGATCCAGTGCTGTCGGGGGTCTGGATGGAGATGACAGGACTGGGAGAGTTTATGAGAACACAACACAACTTCCCAGCAAAAGCTGCTGATCCGCAGAGAGCGCACAATGAGCCGCGTGACGTCACAGGAAACGCATCACAGGAGTCGACATACAGCGGTACAGTGAGAGCGATCAAGCA
>JARWKJ010000022.1:2213828-2293828 GCA_029959095.1 Rhinichthys osculus | reverse complement strand
TTGTGCTTGCAATCTCGATGAATGCCTGGTTTGCAGCGCTTGCAACGGGTTAGTAAGAGTCAATGTGACCCTTTTGAGTGTGTGCTTTACTAGGAAAGGACTTTGAGTGTCTTTGCTTCTGATCGCAGTTTGACCTGAACTCAGATTTGCTGCTGAATTTGTTTAGCAAATTCTACAATACATTGCTGAAAAAACTTGAAGTCAACATGAAACGCTCTTTGCATCCCATTTTACTTGCATAATGTGACGGACTTTTGAATGTAACAGGATATTTAAGTGGAAAAAAATGAAGGACGGGATGTGATTCAGCAGATCTGAGTTGTACCGCATGCATCCCAATTCTCTTCTTTACGGAATCTAAAGGGAAAGACGTCCTCTTTATTGCATTAACTAATATTAAATTACTAGCTATTTGACGTCAACAGAAGTTTCGGAAGTTCATGAAACAAGACAAACACCTTTTGTCTTTGTAAAAGATGTGCACTCATGATGTAATGAGATCATATGGCAGATTATAACGATTATTTAACAGCATTTCACCCACTTTTAGTCTTTCTCAGTCCTGTATACACAACATACTGAAAGTTGTGCTGTGTGTGTTTTCATGTTTCGCAGATCTGTGATGCATTTTGATCTCATTTGTTGATTTAGGAGTTGCAGTTGGCTTTAGTTTGATTCTTTAACAGGATTGTGGATGCATGAACAGATGACTTTAAATGCTCTTTTTGATGCTCTTAAAAGGGTTATGAATATACAAAAAGATTAGATGTTCTAATGCCTTAAAGACCAAAACCCTGATCTGAAGATCCTATAATGAAACATCAAAAACTGGTTTGATCCTCCTATGAATCATATAGCAACCTAAACAGCCAGAAATTATTTAAAATAACCTTTAACATGAAGAATTTCCTATTTTGTTCTTCATAGTAAGAGAGTATCAGCCCATACACGAGGCAGACCGGGGCTAGTTGTCACACAAGAGCTGGATGTCAGTAACTGAGGTTTTGGTGCTTTTCTCTCTTTGATGATTTCACACACCTTTATAGGATCTTTTTTGTGACTTCTGTCCTCTAGATTAAAAATGCAACATTTTTGTAATATCTGCAGCCTATAGACAATAAAAACACGCTGACATGCATCTGAACTGAAAGTTAAAGGGTCATGAATGTCAGGCCGGGGCAAGTTGTCACATGTCTTAATTATAAACAATTTAGTAATTGCATTTTCCGTTGGCTACAGTTAAATGCACTGGAAAAAAAGTTGCTGCCTTAAATTTTTAAGTACAATCAACTTGGATGTTTAAGTCATTTCAACTTAAATTACATTAAACTCACTTAAAAAAAATTAGTTGAATCTTGTATAACTTTCAATCTTGTATAAGATTCAACTCTTTTTTAAGTCAGTTTAATATAATTTAAGTTGAATTGACTTAAACATCCAAGTTGATTGTACTTAAAAATAAGGCAGCAACTTAGGGTTACGATTAGGTTTGTTTTAGGGTTAGTTGCATGTAATGCACAATTTATTAGTAACTACACGTGTAAAAGGACACTGTAAAATAAAGTGTTACCGCATATTATTGTGACAACATGCCCCAATATATTAATCAAATCTTTTAGATGAACACGCTTTTTCCTGAGGTGGAATCGTTGAATAGTTAAATTGTAGTCGAGCCTTAATTGTCTAAACCCACCGTTATAAAATACCATACCGCGTATAATCATAGCTGTAAACTGTAAAAATGTATTTTCATCGTTTGTTATCACAACTTTTTATCTTTTGTCAAATCAACTTAGATAATTAATGTGGTTCAGATAACATCATATTTTGAGTTTCTATTGACTAATCCAATCTCCTTCATTGCATTAACTAAATTTTTTAATTTCAGTGAACTCAACATTTTAAGGCAACCAGGTAACTTACTTTTTTTTTTTAAGTTAGACCAAGAATATGCTTTACCAGCCTGATCTCATGAAAATGCGTCTCTATACACTAATCCTACCCAAACGTATACGTATCCCACACCACTACTAAACGTAACCATGCGTATCATATGCACGTAAAAACGAATTTTCGCGTATAAATTACACGATAAACACAATGCGTGCTATAGAGACGCATTTAGAGTGACCGGGTTCGTTTTACAGTGCACGCGTAAATGCGCGCGCACAAACCAGCCTCAAACACACACCTGTCTCGGCGAAGCTGATGATCTCCGAGGTCTCCTCCTCCACCTCGTTCATGGACGTGGCGTGTCCGTCCAGGTTCGGGATCTCCACCCTCCCGTCCTCGCGCACCTTCCCGGCGTGGAGCTTCTTGAGCGCGGTCACCATCGCCGCCTTCGGGACGGGGTGTGTGATGTTGGGTCTGTCCCTCATCTGTAACCGGCTCAAGATGTGCCTCTTCACGGCCTCCAGGAAATCCACGTCCACCCGCGCGGGTCCATCGGTCTGGCTGAGCCCGCAGGACGCGCAGCTCGGGCCGGTGCTCTGCGCTTCGGTGTCCGGTGCCGGTGTGCAGCGGGTGGAGACGAGGAAGGACACTAAACAGAGCACTTCGAACATCAAGCTTTTCATCTTCTGCAATGATAAACTACTGGAGAGCTGGAGAGCTGGATTGATGGAGATGAAAGCGGCCAAGTTCGTATCCGCCTTCTCCAACTCCGAAAAAAAGTGGCGCTTATAAAGTGGGGAAAGGCTGTAATATCCACTCGTAGAGATGATCCGGTTTACGAAATAGCAATACAAACGCAATAAATCCTGTGAGCGGCTTGAATATGTTCCTCTTTTTTTTTGGTCACTCCGCGATGCTTGTTCAATTCGGATCGATATCACAGTGAGAACGGCCCGTTACACCATCCGAGTCGTGTATGATGTTGGATAAATAGGAACGTAAGCAGAGCTCTTGAGATCTGTCCGCGTTCAGCCGCGCTTTTACGCACAAGTCCGACGCGTCATGGCATCTCAGTATTACGCGTCAAAAACCCCACAGACTAAACAAAGGAGCTGTTATGATTTGTCCCGGTGATTTCTTCACGCTTTTGAGTTAAAATCATCCATGATTAAGGGAAGCGAGCGCAAACCAGTCAGTTTCCCCTAAGTGTTTCCAAATAATCATTCGCCGGTTTGCCTTTATTTTCAGTTCTTCAGTTGAAGATCCCGTTCTCTTGTGTTGGGCATTTTGACTTCCAATGTACGTTTCCCAGATACTTCTTCATCATAGCTCTCGGGATGGTGTTCTGGAGCTTCAGCTTTTTTCTCGCGCAAACAGACATTGTGCCGCTTTGGAGCCTCTGGAAAGTTTTTATACGGGACCGGAGAACCACGTGGGACGATCCGCCAACTCCAGTCAGAGTAGAGAAACCTCGGGATCTGTGGCAGGACGAATGCACATTTCCAGCAGGAAAATATTGCAGTGCTTATCAAAATGTGTTGAAATGCACAATACACCTAGAATATGATCGGCCCAATAAAATATCACTTCTGCGAGTTAAAATTAGCCTATAAAAATAAAATTACACGCAAAAAAAACCCCACACATCTACATTAAGGAAAAGTTATATATGAAGTATAGGCTATAAAATGGTTTTAGTCATGCAGTGTGCAAAATATTATATTTTGATATAGCCTGCTTATCGTAATAAAGACTAGATTTAAAAGCTGGGTTGTTTCAACCCATGTTTGGGTCAAATATGGACGTTGGTTTTCTTTTTTTTCTTTTTTTATTCTTAAACCCAGCGGTTGGTTTATTATTTTTTTTAACCCAATGGTTGTATTTGTCCATATTTGACCCAAAGATGGGTTGAAAAACAACCCAGCATATTTTAGAGTGTGTATTTATTCAGATCAACATATCCTTTTAAAAGAGAAAAGACACTTTTTTATTTAACTGCTAAGTACGCAAAAGCAAAACGAGATGATTTTAGGTGATTGTGGATAATTTTGCTAAATCAAGGTCAAAAGGCGAACAGTGGGTCTGAAGTGATGAATCAAACCCTTCACAGCCAGTGTGTTCCAGTCTTGGAAAGTAAATGAGCAAAACTTTTAACTGTTTTGAGTGAATGAAAGTGTGAACTCGTAAACTGGTTAAACAGGCGCCAGAGAAGCTCCTTTAAACCTCACTAGATCTAACAGAAAGAGTTTGAAAAGTAGCCTAGGCTATGAATAATAATAATTAAAAAAAACACCACAGTAGCCTATAGTTGTTTTTAAATATAGCTAACAAGTGCAAAGAGGGTCTCTTAAAATAAAAAGTACTTGACTAAAGGGTAGGTCTAATTTTATTTTACATTTATCTGAATAAAATAGTCCAGTGGTTTATAACTGATAGCGCCTCACTGATGAAGTTTTAAGTTGTAAAACAGCGCCACCACTCGCCAAATTAAGAATTCACAAGTCCTGCGTACACTTGACACCTGCATTCAAATATTATATTTATTATATATGCAAATTAATCATTAATATATACACAGTACACACACACACACACACATACACACACAGTAAAGTTGCTGCCTTACATTTTTCAATATTTTTTTAATAGCGCCTCACTGAACTTAAATTACATTAAATTGACTAAAAACTGACTTAAAGCAATGTAAAAACATATGTTTTCATAACTTATTGATCATATAATTTTATATTTATATGTATATTATATGTATTTGTGTGTGTGTGTGTGTGTGTGTGTGTGTGTGTGTGTGTGTGTGTGTGTGTGTGTGTAAATAAATTAAATAAACATTCATAATGGAGAGTGCAACTTGCATTATAGATAACAGTGTATAGAATTTTGCACATCAAATGAAAAATCATCATACTTTATCAAAAATCAAAATAAAGACTACTTTAGCCGAAATATCCAAACATGGTGTAATGGCGTCATATCCTTGTAATTTGAATATCCGGTGGGCGGGGCGGTGTAGCTGTACGGGACGGGAGTAGTGGAATTGATCCCCCGGGTGACAGAATTATGTTTTAACCGCTTATATATGCCAAACAAATCACTGGCCCTTCACGGATCAAACTTCCGGTGAGTGATCTATGAGACTTTACGTTGTTTTGATCAGTTTAAAAATGTTTCAGATCAGTTTGCTTAGACGAAAACTTTGCAGTTCTGAGGTATTTCCTCGGATGAAGTCTTTGTGGGAAAACTCTGTGATTGACTGTTTTCACATCCAATGAGAGGGAGAGTAGAGGAGGACCCGCCTTATAATTTGTCTGTTGAACCAATCAAGAGCTAGAAGAGGCGGGCTCTCGCCTATAACAATAAGGAAGGGGTGGTGTCTCTCTCCGCGGGATGGGAAAGTGAAAATCGCTTTATTCAATTTTACAGCAGCTGGCTTTATACTTTTTAGTACATTTTAGTAATGTAGTGTTTTCTGTTTCTTACTGATACTGTTGTACTTACAAAGAAGTGCTGTGGCTGACGGTACCATGGTACTTTTACTGTGTAAGTTACCATAATAGTAAGTGATTATTCATACTCAGAACCGTCGTATTTACTTTGTACGTCAAAGAATACCATATTACCATCGTGGTACATGACCTAAAACATGGTCTTATCCTATAGATGTATGGATGCAGACATTTAATTGGATTTTATATTAATAATAAGTGAGTTGTGAGTATGTATATGTTATCAATATTATATGTATTTATGGTAACACTTTACAATACGGTTCATTAGTTAACTACCTTAGTTAACATGAACTAAGAATGAAAAATACTTCCTCAGCATTTATTAATCTCAGTTAATATTAATTTCAACATTTACTAATACATTAAAATCAAATGTTGTTGTTAACATTAGTCAATGCACTGTGAACTAACATGAACAAACAATGACCTTCTGTATTTGTATTAACTTATATTAACATAGATCAATAAATACCTTAACAAATGTATTGCTCATTGTTAGTCTGTTAGTTAATAGACTAACTAATGTTAACTAATGAACCTTATTGTAAAGTGGTACTGTAATATATATTAATAATGTATGTTTCTATTCTTTTGTATGTTTGCAGTCTAGTTCTGTTTCTTCTTCTAGAACACTAAAGTCATGGCAGCAAATAAGAGTAAAAACCAAAGTTCGCTGGTCCTGCACAAGGTGATCATGGTTGGCAGTGGCGGAGTGGGGAAATCTGCTCTCACACTGCAGTTCATGTATGACGAGGTGAGTCAGAATTATGCCATTTGCTGGCCTTCATCTGCTCTATTATGATTATTACTTGTTCATCACAGTCACAGGAAGAGTTCCTTCATTTACTCCCCTTCGTCTGCTCTCTGTCTATTATGACTATTACTTGTCTAATATGTGTTGCTCAGTTCGTGGAGGACTACGAGCCCACCAAGGCGGACAGTTACAGGAAGAAGGTGGTCCTGGATGGAGAGGAGGTGCAGATTGATATCTTGGACACGGCGGGTCAGGAAGATTACGCTGCCATCAGGGATAACTACTTCCGCAGCGGAGAGGGTTTTCTCCTGGTGTTCTCCATCACAGAACCAGAGTCCTTCAGCGCCGCGTCAGAGTTCAGGTCAGGACGTCCTGCTTATCTGCTGTTCTAGTGCCTTTACAGACGCTCAGTTCAGTCCCAGTGTGGAAGAAGCACAGTTCCCGCACTGTACGTTCTCAGAAAGAGCAGAATGACGTATCATTACGCCAGCATCCTAACCACAACAACTCTCTGAGTCTGATGGAAACAAAATGCTGAGTCGAGCTGTACGATATAAGACATACAATAAGTTAAAACTGCTAAAAAATCAAGTTGTAAGCTGACATCATATTTATTATAATCTGTTCCTTCAACAATTGACATTTTATTTACGAGTCAGGATTGGAAAACCGGGATATATGACAGAATTTTAAAAAAGTGAATATTTGAATATTCCTAGTTTCTGAAAATATAATTGTTAAAAAAATGATCCGCTTTGTCATTATAGCAGAAGAACTAGAAATATTTTGATGGATATATAAGGAAATTTCTAGACCTGGAAAGTCATGGAATATACGTTTTACGAATACGTTAACAAATTAGTGCTGTCAAAATTAATGTGATTAATCGCATCTGACATAAAAGTCTGTGTTTATATAATATATGTGTGTATATGTATTATTATATTTATATATATATATATATGTATAAATATGTGTTGTGTGTGTATATATATATATATATATAAATATATATATATATATATATATATATACACACACTATAATTAATATATGTTTTTCTAGTTATATCAAACTGTAAAATATTTTATTGGGTAGAAATTGCTATTTGTGAGTAAATAATAATAATGAGAAACCTGTAATGGGGTTTATGCTCAACAAACTTCCGTATATTGTAAAACAGGAATAAATGACATTTTAGTTGATTGAAAGTACAACTAAGAATCAGAACTCAGAATTATTCTTTTTTAAAGAAATTGATACTTTTAATCATCACGGATGCATGAAATTGATCAAAAGTGACATTAAAGACATGTATAAGGTGCTGCTATAAGGTAAGCTATAAATGCTGTTCTTTTGAACTTTCTATTCATCAAAGAATCCTGAAAAATAAGATCCATCACAGTTTCCACAAACATATGAAACTGTTTTCAACATTGACAATAATCATAAATGTTTCTTGAGCATCAGATCATCATATTAGAGTGATTTCTGAAGGATCATGTGACTCTGAAGACTGGAGTAATGATGCTGAAAATTCAGTTTTGATCATAGGAATAAATTACAGTTTACAATATATTCCCATAGAAAACAGCTATTCTATATTGAAATAATATTTCACAGTTTTTTTTCATCAAATAAATGCAGCCTTGGTGAGCATAAAAGGCTCCTTTCGATTAAAAAAATCGTAATTATGCTAATCTTTTTTAATGAGATTGTCATTAGGTATTGTTTTTATATGTTCCTGATCCGCACAGGGAGCAGATCCTGAGAGTGAAAGCAGAGGAGGATAAAATCCCTCTGTTAGTGGTGGGGAATAAGTCGGATTTGGAGGAAAGGAGGCAGGTGTCTGCGGACGAGGCCCGAGCCAAAGCGGACGAGTGGGCCGTCCAGTATGTGGAGACATCCGCCAAAACTCGAGCCAACGTCGATAAGGTTTTGTGCCTTTAATATCCCGATCCTCTCAGAATACATGATGATTGTGAGTGCGTCAACTGGGCTTTGTTGTTTGCAGGTGTTCTTTGACTTGATGAGGGAGGTGCGGGCGAAGAAGATGTCTGAGAACAAGGAGAAGAACGGGAAGAAGAGTGGAAAGAAGAAGAAAAGCCTGAAGGAGAGATGCACACTGCTTTGAGCTTTCCTGTCCTGGACTGAGACGTTCCTCTGATGAAGAGGAGACCAGATCTTCATCCCATTCCCTCCTCTTTCCTTTTTGATGCCAAATACAATCGAACCAGAACTGCAACTCTTTCACATCTTTTTGCACGTTCCTACAGGTTTTCCCATATCAAATCAGTAGTTAAACTCTGGGATATGGAGCTGTAACATTCCCTGTTCATCAGGCCTCATTCATGAAACACAAATAGAGTAAGTTTTGAATTAATGCGACAAACTAATTCAGCGTGTGTTTCATGAATTTCTTTATTTTTCCATGTATCACACATACTCATAAAACATTTGCTTTTTGTGCTAAAAACTCTATTTTATCTGCCTCTCCCTTCCTTAAAGGCAACAGACATTATATGCAATGTTTGTTTGTGTTGAATGCAGTAAGCTTAACACAGCTGAAGGAGTTGGTGAGATTCACAGAATTCACTATGCAAACTCATAAAATGGTTCACACAATAGACAATTGATATTTTTGTAATCAAACCAGTTCGTCTATGTTTCATGATTTCTCTGCCTGGTGATTATCGACCAAATAAACCTTCTCTGTTTTTGTTATGAATCTCTTGTGTCTCACTGAAGCGATGCCGTTCTGGTTGTGTTTTGTGTCTCAGTGCTGAAGAAAATGCTGTAATTTTGTGTTACACTCTCGTTTCTGCGTTTGATGACCTCCGGAGTTTTGACAAAGGACGGCAGCAGGGCCATAAGAGTTTATGAGAGCAGTAAAAAGTGTCCGGAGGCAATCAGTCACCTTGACTTTGAATGTGAGAAACCGTCTATTCAGCATTTAACACCCCATTGTAATGTCCTTTACTTGCGCATGCTCAGATCTGAGGATGCCGAGACCTTCAAGAGCCAAGCAAACTGGACGATGGGACAATGAAAAAATATTACAATAAGAAAATTCAGTAACCCCACACACTTCATTTGTGCAACAGGTTAAACTACCCTTTGTGATGAGAAATAAAGGGGTGCTCATGGAAATGTGTTAAATTGTTGTCCTTTGTTGCGATTATATATTAATATACTTTTCTTCCAAACATCTTTAGTGAAATTAGTGAAAATAAAATATAGTAGGAGAATGACTAGCTATTGCTCAGACAAAAGGTTAACTTTCGCCCAAATATTAGTGGCCTATAGTTCCGCTCTCGTGAAAAACAAGTTTACTCCAGTCATTTCACTCAGCGGCCATCTTTGAAACAACTCTATGGCAGCTATGACCCTTTTTTAAAGACTGATGACATGATTTAACATCATAATTTTTTTTTTTTTACATGTATTATAACAGTTTAATTTTTCTATTATATTACCAGAGAATCTCTGATATTACCTTTGCATCAAATGACAAGAAACTAGTTAACGCTGCTGTGAAGGTGTTTACTGCTGCTGTGGGAGTGGCGGTAAAGTTGACATCTTTCCCACCCAGCACCAGATGTCATTTGGACGTTGTTTTTTGGGCTAAATCAAGTTGGCCTGTCGTCATGGCCTTCGTTTAGCCCAAAAATAGACGTTGAAAATGGGGCTTCGTTTGGTCCGTCTGATTTGCTCCAAATTTAGCCCAAAAATAGATGTTGAAAATAAAATATATTCATGCCATAGAAGATCATGTGTAGCCAGCCTAGTTTTTAATCAGTGTTTTGCAATTTTATTTCTACACCACGTTTACCATTTCTAAAGCTTTCTTATATTGTATTATATTATATTGTAGGCTATTATATTATATTATAGCCTATTATATATAAATGACTTAAACCAGAGACTTTGCTTAAACATAGTTTTACATTCTCAATACTGCTTTCATGTTCTCGTTCCATTTACAGTTTGATGATGGCCACGGGCCTACTATCCACTTAATAATGTATCAAGTTTCAGGATATTTAATCTGATTATCAAATAATTCACTCCATTAATTATACATTTACGTATATAAATACTGCGTGACTTTTACGTGTTTTAATGATCGCGCGGGCGTTTCCATAGAAACCGGGCGGCAGCTCAACTGACACAAGCAGCAAAACTCTCTCTCACTGTTGTTTTCACTACTTTTGGGTAAGTTTAGTCCCTGCAATTACAAATAGTACATACAAATGTTCCCGATACTTTCTTTCACGTAAGTGACACGCTTCCGTTAAATATTTACTTTATAGAAATGGTTTAGTGTCTTCGAAAAAGTCCGTTAGCATCTCATTCTCAACCCCCATGGTGCGTTCACACCAGACGAGACTACTAGAGCGTCTGGCGCGAGTGATTTCAGTGTTGGGCCGTTACATAGTCAACGCGAGCAACGCGAGCGACGCGAGCTACGCGCTCCTTTTCATAGTACACAAGCGTCACCGGCGATGCGTGAAATGCAATACACCGATCGCGCAGCAGGGGGTAGTAGAGTCTAGAGTCGGGTCACGTAATATTCAGATCAAAATGGCAACTGAAGAGGAGTGCATATTGCTGATTTTACATCGGCGGCAACAAAGGATGTATACGAACAAGCTCGCATAACTTTTCCTCTTCGCCCGCCATTGTATTCAAATCTTCTTCTTCTGTAAACATAATAATATACCTTTTTATGTACATTACTTGCAATGTCGCCCCCACCGACAACGCATAGTATTGCGTGCATCGGCGCGTCGCGTATCAAAAACTAGGATGACACATTTGGCTACGCATCGACGCATAATGGCGGCCGAAGCGTAGCGATGTGTAGCCTTGCGCACGCGTATGCGTACCGATGCGTTGACTATGTAAGGGCCCTTATAAGTCAATGCAAAGACGCGTTACGCGCGTAAAAAATTCCTGCGGCGCGAATGATTTTATTCCATGGCTCTGATTTTATTTAGTGCTTTTTGTGCATTCACACGTTTGAGGCGAATTCCCGAATTGACAAATCTGAACTTCTGCGTCAGTTCGCGCCGCGTTAACCAATCAGGAGCCTGCTTGCTTCACGTGGCAAAGTGACATAATAAACTCCCGCTCGAAGTCACTCATTCAAAATGGAGGAGAAAAAAAAATATTTGCTGTGAGTGGTTACCCGGAGCTGTATGACTCTACTTCATACTTTTATAGAGACAGAAACAAAAAGGACCTTTCTTGGAAGAGGATTAGTGAGGAGATTGTACAACCTGGTAAATTGTAAGTAAGATGTCCAAATTTCACTTTTGAGTCACGTTATCGACCTACTAACCAGGTAGCAAGCTGCTATTTTACAACTATTTTCCCGCTAATATACAACTACTTTTCGCTAACAAGATAATGTGTTTATTCAGAGGATTTCTGCCGTAAAAAGTGGTAAAGCCTCAGGGACACGTACCTGAAAGAGAAGAGGAAGGAGGTTGACAAGAGGAGTGGGTCAGCACCAGGGTCTGGGAAGAGGTGGAAATTCTCTCAGATCCTGGGATTCCTCGACCCAAGGGAGACGAGCAGTAACATGGAGGGGGTCGAGGCCCAGATCGGAGAGGACAACCACCTTGAGGACCAGGGACACCCAGAAGAACCATAAGGAGAGACAGTGACAGGTGTGTTTCCAATAAAGCCACATTACAAGGCATATACAATACAATACAATTTTATTTGTATAGCACATTTAAAAACAACTAACGTTGACCAAAGTGCTTAACAAGGCCAAAAGACAGAATACAAGTACAATGTATGGACACACACATCAAGATATATTAAAAGCTATTGAAAAGAAATTAATTTTCAAAGAAGATTTAAAAATTGACAGAGTTTGGGCAGATCTGATGTGAGCCGGTAAGCTATTCCATAGCCTAGGTCCGAAGGCTGCTGTCATGTTTACAGATGAAGAAATGTAGCTGGGATAGAGCGCCTGTAGTTGGTGTCCTGGAGGGTGTTCCTCGCTCCGATGCGGGACAGCAGGTCATCAAATTGGCCGCGGGACAGGCGGATGTACCGCTGAAAGCGGCCGTCATCCAGGCACAGCACCTGGAGCAAACTCGCCAAGCTGGGTTCGCGTCCGAAGGGTCCGGTGGACCCAAATACGGCGACGATGATCTAGGGATGTGACGGTGAGGATTTTTTCACACCGGTTAATCGACGTGTTACAACACCGGTAATACCGGTATCACCGGCGGGGGCTTTTAAATCGCTCATTTAAAGGCACATGTAAAATGCGCGCGTTTGCACGGGCATGCATGCATAATGGTGGTCGTGCGGAGCAACACTGTTTTGTTATTGTGCGCTGAATTGCCGCACATTTGAAAACGAAACAATTTTTTTTTACATCGCTTATAAAAAGCTGGTGCAGCAGTGTGCACTTCACTTTCACTTATATACATTAGCGTCGGTGGATTTGAACTTGTCTTTAACTGAGGCAATCTCTCACGACACATTAGAGCCACAAAACGGTAGGCCTATTGTTTAATTTTCTTTGACTGACCAAATTTGAAAGTTGAGACTTTGTTTCATATTAAATTTTACCTGCTCGGTCCTGTCTGTCAGCACGTTGTCAGTGTCATATGGCTACGTGAGTTGCACGTATAAAATTAAGTTAACGAACAACCTCGATCCATCAGCAGGGGGGAAAATTTCATCAAAATGTTGGGGGGGACAATAAACATAATAATTCTCAAGAGCAATTTTTGAAGGGGACACCAATAATACAGGCAAAATTGTACTTTCAAGGATACGTGTACACCGAGGAAAGCCTTACTACTAATATTAGTGTAGCATGGAGACCATTCCATTATCCTTCTTCTCAAAGTTTCTTTCTGGTTTGATGAAAAAGCTGACTAAATTGACCGAAAAATTCTTCAAAACCATAAATTTTTTGTAAATAAGTTGTTTACACAAAACAACTTATTTACAAAAAAATGTATGGTTTTAAAGATTTTTTTGGTCAATTTAGTCAGCTTTTTCATTCATCAAGCCACCAAAATAAAAAAAATTTTTTACATACCTTTAGAACAACTAAATCAAGCCCAGTGTATTGTGTATATTGTGTGTATAGATAGATAATGTAGAAAAAGTGACACAATTTTATGCAACTGAGATGACGGGAATCATGTTTTATTTACTACGATTGGGGTCATAGACCCCAAAGATAAATGAGGGTTAAAGTAGCATTTAGATGTTTTTACGCAGACATAAATAATATTATAACGTTTTAAAAATAAAAAAATTATTTTAATTATTAAAAATATTTGAAATGATTAAAAACATGAAAAGCTACTTTAAATGTGAAATTAAAACCGCCAATAGGAGGCAGTAAGTCACTGTTAATGAGTGAGTCATTGAGATTCATTCAACTGATTGTTCAAAAAGCTGATTCATTCAGCAAGGAAACACCTCGATTTGTTTCTCAGTGTTGTGGCTTAATTTTCAACTATTTTCGTTGGTAATATGGTGTCTAAAATGTACATCACTTAATATTAACTTCTTGTTTATTAAACTTGTATCAAATCAAAATCACATTTGTTATCATGCGGATATCTGGAGAAAAACTGCACTCTTCGTGTGATATTATATTAGATTAACTATATTAAATGATATAAACCGACTAAATCACAGTGAAAGTGTTAAAATCTAAATGCGCACCCGGACTAGTCAATCTAATCTACAAGACTAACGTTACATCACGTAACGTTAGTGTATGCGTACACTCTATGGGTGTGTGTGTGTGTGGGGGGATATAACTTTTAAACAAGCTAGGTAAACGCAGACTGTATTAAACAAGGGTAACGTTAAACGTTATAATCGCTAACATAGCAGACTACATCAGTGACAAAAGTACATTAGTACACAATCATATATTTGTTTTTTTACATGATTTATTAATGACTCAGCATCATCTACTGTATATTAAAGAGAAAATAATCACTTCATCCGATGTTTAAAGTGAATAAAATAACATTGACTTACTGGAGTTCCACAACTACTCAAAAACTTAGTTCATCTCTCCCGCCACCGGAATGTGTGTGTGTCGGTGCTCGGTCGGTGGTGAGGTAAAAGGGGCGGAGGCAGTGGACCAAAGCACTGTGAGGCAAGGGAGGGGGGACTAAACTTTTTTTTCAGGGTTTCCGCGGGGTCTTAAAAAGTCTAAAAAAAGTCTTAAATTTCAAAATCACAATTTAAGGCCTTAAAAAGTCTTAAATTTGCTGAAGTATTGTGTTCTAGGTCTTAAATAATTTTAAACAGGTCTTAATTTTCCTACGTCCTCCCGCAGCGCTTTGGAATGTTTTTGTTTTTTTATTGCGTGGTGTTATAGTTCCTTATTTCGCTAGTCCAAATATAATTCACTTTAATTACGACTACAAAATAGACCAACATGCAACAGCCAATCAGCTTTGTGCATCCATCTAAGCTGTCTTCAGTACTGTTCAGTTTGAATAAATTAATTTACTTTGCAAGTAATTTTGAGACTCTGCGTTTCCTTTGTACGTTTTTTTTAATGTCGTTATATAAGTCTTAAATTTAATTCATAATGGTCTTAAAAAGTCTTAAATTTGACTTTGTGAAACCTGCAGAAACCCTGTTTTTGTCGTTTCCCCGTTTGCATTTGTATTTTATTTCTTAAACAATTATTTTAAGAATATATCATTATTTTATTTACAACACACATATTTTAATGATATTTTAGGGGGGACAACCCTCAGATAGGGGGGGTCCTGACCCCCCCGCGATTTCCGCCTATGTCCATCAGGAAACGCTATAGGTCGCTGAATTTCACTGCGCTTCATGAAGACTTTTTCTTTTGCGTGAAGAAGCCGTTCGCCGGAGATGTGTTAAAGATAGCAGTGTGCATTCATGATTATTAGGCTGCCGGTGTAATAATCCTCCTGGCTCTGGGTCTGAGTGAGTCATTTACTCTCTTACCTTTGTTCTTTGATTAACTTTAATGACACTTTAAGACCAGCTGCTGACAGAGACGCGATCGACACGCGTCCCATTTTCTCACAAATCTCTACGTTAATTTAAGACTGCTCTTATGAGGACACTCGACAAAACTGACATTTTGGCATAATTTGTGTGTGTTATGGTTTGTTCAAGCCCGAGAGAGAACTCGATACTGATGCGCGTCTTTTCTGTGGGTCGGGCGCGCGCGCGTGTGTGTAGGCAGGACAGCGCGGTCTCTTTAGTCTTGTCGCGCTTAATATCATTCACATTAATAAGAGCGTGATCATACAACGGTAGTCAACGGGTGACAGAAAAAAACAGATACTGCGTAATTGCGTTAAATATATAAATATATGCCTATATATATATTTATTTATTTATTTTTTTCTCGGTGTCGCGGTGGACAAGTGATGAAACCGGTGTTGCGCCTGCAGAGCCGGCCCGAGCCTTTTGGGGGCCCTAAGCAGAATTTGATTTGGGGGCCCTTCCCACTGTGCTTGACGATTATTGACACAAATATCACGCAATAATGATACATTATAAATTAATACAATGAGGTTATGTATAAATACAAAATAAATACTTAATAAAAAAATAGATAGCGTACTTAAATATTTTTTTTAACTTTTACTTTACTCTTTTACTAACTCTTTGAAACTTCTTAAAACAAACTGTCTCAAAATATATCAAATAAATTATTTGCTAAAAAAAATGACAACTGAGAAATTAAAAACATAATAAGAGCAAGGGTTCAACAATGACAATTATTGTTGAAAACTGTAAAAATATTATTATTTCTCAACTGTCTCAATACAGTGTAACTGTCCACAAAATCTTTTTATTATTGTTGTAACAGACTTTGTTGGATTGTACATGACAGAATCCAACAAAGTCTGTTACTAAAACACCGGTAATGATGTACTGGCGCTCGTTGTATCTGTGTGTGTATGCAAAGTATTTTTCCCCTCGGGGCTTGCCGTAGATAGGAATGTTTCAATGCTGCACAAAAACATACGTAAATAATCATGCAAACATACTTTTATCTTGCTCTTTTTTTCTCCTCCTCTGTCATTTTCTAAGTTCTATTTTCGGCACCAGAGGGAAACTTTTTTGTGACATGGCTTAACATTACCGCGAGTCCGCGACTATGTGCACGAATTGTCTATGCACGCGCGGCGGCGCGAGGTGTCTAGATTATGCGCATGACTTAAACACTGGCAGACACACCAGCAGTTGTAGGGAGGTATATTGATCATGAAATCTGAATATTCTTGTCTTTAATTATTCATTCATTCATTCATATTAATTCATTCTTTTATGTCACTTTGTTGAAGTCATTTTTCGACTCGATTGGGGGGCCCCCTGGTGGCCAAGGGGCCCCAAGCAGCCGCTTAGTTCGCTTATGCCTTGGGCCGGCCCTGTGCGCCTGAACACCGTGTAACACCGGTAACACCGACTACCGGGAAATCAAATTCTCCAAAGATGTTCACCAAGCTTACGATTAAACTTCATATTTGAAATCACCAATGGAATCTGACAACAACTAATAAATTTTGTTTCTAAACGCTCAAATCTTGAAAAAAAAAAAAATGTTTAGGCTGGACCAGCCAATGCGCATGTGCAGTCATAAGCGCTCTTCTAACGGCAGCTGCAGTGACGCATTGACTTTACCATTCGGCGATTGGCTCTTTTATTCAGAAGGCAGGACTTACTCCGCCATTTCGCCGTCTTTGTTTGTCTAAAAAGTTTACAGAAATTCATTTTCCACCGCTCACTGACGGAAATTTTACTTTGTATTTCACAAGGAAGGATATATATTTCGTTAAAGCTGTTTGATTAACTGAAACATGTAAACGTGTAGTTGATATTAAATACTCATACTATTCACACAGTGACACCCTCACCTTCAAACTTAAATCTGTACTTTTTACTTTTGTTTGACACCATTATTTCTTACGAATATTAAAGTCCCTGTAAAGTCAAAATTAAGTATGTGTTTTGAGTTTGTCACACCACAGAAAAATTAGTTATTAGTCACCCAGCCAAATTTGAATGATAAAAAAGCCAGCAAGTACATAAAATAAGCTATCAAAATCTTGAAGAAATGAGCAGTAATCTCTGCTCTCAAACGCTGGAGGCGTGTCCGCTGGCTGTGCTGAAGCCACGCCCACTCACGGGAAAGCTGCCGTCGACTCGCCACACTCAACTCTACAGCCGGAATGGATGCTCGCGCGGTGGGCACGCACTGCCGAATGGCACCAGTTGTCGGCGCGACGGGAGGATGAAGGCCAGGCGGGAGTCGGTTCGGCCCCATTCACCAGTAACAGCGGATTATCAGTGAATCCCAGACAGTTGTCTCCGACGAAAGTTTATAAAACTATCCCGTGTAAAATGATCACTTACAGAGGCGGGTGTTGGCGGTGATCCTCAGCTCTCCATCAAGGTGGCTCTTCACAAAATTAATCCACTTCTTCTTGATGTAATCGTTTTTCGGAAATTTAAACAAGGACACCGATCTGTTTTGTACGTGATCCGGTGATCGCATCCAGGTAGTACGCATTTCCGTGAAGAAGGCATAGCTAGCTAGCAATCTGTAGGCTGTGTTACTAATAATAGTGCTGACAGTAACTCGCGATTGAGCGGCAAACTGATGTGAATGTGCTCTATTGTTAGGAGCGGCCAGCCTCAGCGGCTCCAGTGCGTCATCAAGTAGGGGCGTGTCCAGGAGCTCAGGGGCTCCAGTGCGTCATCGAGCCCTGTTTTAGCCCCGCCCAGAAAATCCGGAAAATAGCAATGGTGAAAAAGTGTTTAACGGTCTAACTCCACAAATCAGTACTTCACAGTTCACAGTCTTTGTAATATGTTTTAGCAATACATTTCTAACATTTATAATGTGTTTAAAATTTTTTTTTGAAATTGCCTTTACAGGGACTTTAAGTATAGTTTTATTATAGTAAAAGTGTAGTAACCATGTTTTTTGTGGCAGATTGGTTATCATTTGTATAACCACAGTCTTACTACAAATATGGTTAAACTATGGTTAGTATTGTTTTAATATATGTTTTTATTTATTTATTTATATAGCACATTTGATAATAACCATAGTTGGCCAAAGTGCTTAACAATGTCCATATACATTTGTAGTAATTCGTAAGGAAAGTGCTTAACAATGTCCATATACATTTGTAGTAATTCGTAAGTGTTTTCACATATTTATTCCATTAACATTCAATCTTTTTTCTTGTTGCACATGCAGAAGACGGTGGTTTATGTCCAGTGCTGTAGCAAACGTTTCCATCACTTGGTTTTACCACCATGAGCCGTTCCTTTCTACTGATTTCAGCAAAGACTCACGTCAACCCATGGAGATGTGGCAGATTCCCCAAGCGCAGGGAAGTGACCGGTCTACTAAAGAAAAGCGTATAATGGCAGTGATGAATAATGAGAAGTCAGAGAGTCTGAGTCTAAGATGTGAAGCTCTCGTGATAGACTGAAGCTCTTCTGATGGTATTTATTATCTTTATAATGTGCCTGATGTTATTAGCCACAGCCTGCTATTTTTAGGATTGAATGACGAACCACTGAAGAACGGCATGTTGAACTGTCTGTACAACCCTTAACAGGAGCCGCGAGACGCCAACAGCTTTTAGTACTTCTTCCCATGAGAAGACCCGGCCCAGCCAGTCGACCTGCCAGAAGCTAAGCTGACAAAACGCCTTCAGAAATCGGCCTTGTAAACGGATGCTCTGGTGGAGAGATGCCATGCCCAGAATGACCTGGAGGAATCCGGGAAGAGCTGGTGTTTATTCACAGAAGGATCTTCACTAAGTTTCCTTTCTCTTCAAAACTGCATCAATCAGCCGTTGTTCAGCTACAGATACAAAACAACAAGTGACCTGAGCACTGTACATTAGCTGAGCACTAGTATTGTGCTACTTTACCTCTTCACATAGAAGAGCATGTATCCGTTCTTCCCAAAGTTACTTGATGCCTTTGACCAGCTTGATCTTGTGATGCTGGCGTCACTGCACTCCAGCCAATCAGAGCTGCTGAAGTCCCGTATGTGACTGATGCAGTGCCCTACAAGACAGAGGAACTTTAGCATGAAGCTTAATGAGTGAATGAGATGACTGGAAATTTAGAAGAAAGTCTTACCACAATACAAACTTCTGCCCAGATGAGACACGACTCCAGCTAGTTTATACTGTGTGCTGCTGCAATCTGATGCTTCCATCTGTTGAACACAAACACGGATTATTGATGTTGCTGCATTTCAAAAGTTTATGAACATCCTCTATTTTCCTCGTTCTATCTATCTATCTATCTATCTATCTATCTATCTATCTATCTATCTATCTATATATCGTTCTATCTATCGTTCTTTTATATAACATTCTCTTTCTGTCTATCTATCGTTCTATATAACATTCTCTATCTATCTATTATTCTATATAACATTATCTATCTGTCTGTCTATCGTTCGATCTATCTATCTATTGTTCTATATAACATTCTATCCATCTATGAATTGCTTTCTATATCTTTCCTCTGGTCCTGCAGACTCATCATCTCTATTTTTTCTCTTTTGCTGTTGCTTTGAGCTTTTTCTCTTTATCATTGTCATCTCCACTGCTCTCTGCTGAAGATCATTCATAAAATAAGAAAACACTTCAGTAAATATTCAATGCTTAAACATCTTTCAAATGAAATGTTGTTTTCAGAGCAAATGTCTTCAGGACGATTTATTTTAAAGTAACTCAAATGACTGTCCAGCAGAGGGCAGATGTTTGTTTAATGAACTGACTCGCACCTGAGCTGCAGGACAGTGAAAACTCTTCTGGAACTTCCTGTCGATCCTTGTGTTTTCGCATTGAGGATCTGATGTCAAAGAGCAAATGACCAGAAGTACCATCACCATGTCAGACTGATCTCATGAAATGGCGTATGTATGACACGCCAATTCGTATTTCCATTTTTGGCGTGCTATCAACACACATAACCGCTTTTCAGCGTGTTTATCAACGCCTTTGACTTAACGTTATATTAATGTATTATGTATATATAAATATATGACCTACCCCAACCCCGTCCCTAAACCTACCCGTCACTGGGGTTAATACCATTTATGAGTGTTCTCCTACCATCCTAGGAAAAGAAATATCGCTCCACAGATGTAGATATAGATTTTGCTTCGTTTCGCTCGGACATTTAACGGCGTACACATACACGCGGAATCACTCGGACATTTAATGGCGTAGACATACACGCAAAAGATTTCGGCGTGGACATACACGCGGATAACTCAAAATGCGTATAGATAACACGCCACTTGACTTGAAAGTGGCGTGTATGTTTACGCAAAGTCATGATGTCATGTTGACCATGTAGAGAGATTCAAATGATCAGAAGTTATAAACTAGCGCATGTTCAGTTATTTCTGCAGGGTACTGACTAATTAACTAAGGCCATGTCCACACGGACACGGGTATTTTTATAACCGGAGTTTTTCCTACAGCGTTTTTAAAAAAAAAATCCCGTCCACACATGCTCGGTCTCCGTCTACATGAAAACGTAAAAACACGCAATCAAGCGCGGTCAAGAGCATGCCACGCCAGCAGGCGGCGATATAAACCTTAACCGTAAAGCCACGTTGGCCAATCAGAAGCGCAAATCTGATGTCAAACACAGCTGATAACGGCGCACACTCTGACGTCGCAAGGCAAAACCCCCGGTTTCACTGTCTACACGACAACACTGTAACCGCCGTTTCTGAAAATCCTCACCCTGACAGGGGTTTTCAAAAATGTTCGGTTTCAGTGCGTTTTCGTGTGGACGAACGGCCGAACCGCGTAAAAAAAGTCACGGTTATAAAAATACCCGTGTCTGTGTGGACAGGGCCTAAAGTTTCATGCCTCTGAGGCTGTAGTGCCGGCACACTCACTGCATGAGCATTTAAATGAAGATGTCTGGAGAAAGCAGACACAGACATCAGCCAATCAGAAACCACATCCTCCTGCTGATATGATGTAATCGTTGCTGTCACTGACTCTGAAGTACTGCTACAGGCTGTCTATGAGGCTTCTCCGAGGGCTGAAGACCAGAACATCAGCGACACATTAATGAGTCTGAGAGTCTGACACGAGCACAGGTGTGGATGTGAGATTATACCTGTCACAGATGCGCAGGCGTTTGAGCTGGAACTCCATATTGGCTTCTGGGAAGGTGTATTTAGGCCAGAAGTTCGCCCTTTTCCTTCAGAAGGGACAGTCAAACCATCAGGAACTCATGGGCGTCCTGAGAGAAGAGAAAGCGAAGGATAGCAAGGTTAAACTCCCTCACCTGCCGATGATCTCCCCTGAAAGCTGCATGGTGAGTTTCAATGCATCTCTTCACTGTAGACAAGAGCATCGCCTTCAGCTTCTCGTCATTGCCTTTCAGCCTGGTCATATGCAGGTCATTAAGCGCCCTAGAATGGCTTTAGTATTGCTGCGTCGAAATTGTAAATTTCCCATGGATCACTGCATAAATTCAGTGTTGGTACCTGAGCATTGCGCTTCCCTCATTCCACCGCTCCCGCTGGGAAAGGACGTCGTTCCCGAAGGGGGAAACAGTGAGGAGCAATGCAACATCAAGTTCATGTAGCACTTGTTTCTTAAATTGGGAAAACTTTGACAGGAGATCTTCAGTTAGAGGATATCTGTGAAAGGCACTTCAGATGTGACTATATGTGTTCAAGCTTTAACTAGTAGTGGACATCACAACATTTTCCCCAAGTGCTTGATTTCGTCCGGCGATGCTGTCAGCACATCAGCCAGCTCTACATCATCCTCTGTGTGGTTCCCGCTGCTCGACCTCGATCTGCACTGGATGAGCCACAGTATTTCAGTCTGAGACAAACCGTTGGACTGCGCCGTCACACTGGACAACACACAGAGAACGCTGGGAAAACATCAGGAATATGTTAAATAATCTGGAAGAAATCCTGCATCTAAAAGGTAGGACTCATCCATTCACTTGTTAGTCTTTGTAAAATCTTCAGTGCTATAAAACTACTGTGACTAAGTTTTACTTTTAACACTAGGACTCCCGGAATTCTATAACTACTATAATGGCCATAGCAGTCATTCTGACTGCTCATACATTATTTGCATATCATTTCAATAAGCTATATCAAATCTAAGAATAAATGGATCTGTAATGTTAGGATAGGTAATAATAAACATCAGAACACTACATTTTAATTATGATTTATGTAAAAATGTATTAGTTAACCAACAACCACTCAGCCTCATCAAGGCACTGAAGCATGGCTAAAGCCTCTGTGCGGCAGTCATTCTTCTGGCTGACATTGTTCTGATATTCTCTTTTCAATATTTAAATTTGGTTTTAGCTCGAAGCTAAAGCTAGATTTCAGCTTTGCAATAGACTAAACAAACAACAAGAGAAATTGTTGCTAGTCAACGGTGATGCATCTTCAAGAGCGGGAAAAAGGAGCAACCGACACACGGTCTGTAATGCATACGGTCAGTATGACTGTTATGGCCATTCAAGGTAGAAATACTCAAAACTCTTTTGTGTCTTGTAATTTTAATAAAATAACAATGATAGAATAAAATATAGGCACATTTAGGAAAAGTAAGGGTCCTAAAGTTACATGGGTTTTATTTCAACTAATTTATTACATTGCAAATTTTTAAAGCAGTCAAAATGACTGCCTTTGGTAGTTCTAGGTAGAAATACTCAAAACTCTTTTGTGTCTTGTAATTTTAATAAAATAACAATGATAGAATAAAATATAGACACATTTAGGAAAAGTCAGGGTCCTATAGTTACATGGGTTTTATTTCAAAAAAGTTATTACATTGCAAAATTTTAAAACAGTCAAAATGACTGCCTTGGGAGTTCTAGTGTTAAGGTAAAGATGTAACTTTGTCACATTTTTTTAATTTAATTGTGTTTCAGGTTTATTTGTTCAGACTGTGAGTGTTCGCACTGGATCAGTTTGTTCTCCTACAGGATCATCTTTGACTCTAAGGTCCAGTTGTAAATATCCTGATGGATTTATATTTCAGTCAATGTCATGGAAACACAGATCAAATAATGGAGAAAATCTTGCAGATTCCCAGGAATAAGGAATTCCAGTATATAAATTATTCCTGTGACCTAACGATTAATGGTCTGAAAGAGACAGACACTGGCACATATTACATGAGCTTTACAGGTAAATATATCTCAATTAGCTACTTTCACTTGATTTGAATCTTAATTCCATTCTATATATAGAGAGAATGAATATTATAGAGACAGACGTGTGTTTTATTAGATCTTCAGGTGACTGTCGACTGTGAGTATGTGACTGAAGGTCAGAGGTCACACTGACCGGTAAGACCAGCAAACGCTCCTTCATCTGGTGGAAGAACGAGAGGCGTTTGGATGCGATGTGCTGCGTGTTTCAGCGGTGAGCCGTGAGGATTCATCGCTTTCAAACGTTCCTCTTGGCCGAGACGCTCCTCAGTGTCAACCGTGAGTGAGTCCTCATGAGAAACTCTTGGTGTCAATCTCATTGTGTGAATGTGAAACTGATCGATTATTTACAGCTCCACAAGTGAATGCGACAGAGAATCATAACGCTGTCGTCGCTCCTGACTCTCATTGCTCTGCTGTTTATTTGTGCTGATGTGGATGATGTGAGTCTCTGATCTGATGCTTCTTTGCATTTAGTAAAAGCTTTTATCCAAAGCCTCGTGCCATCATGTTTATGTTCTCTGTCTTTCTAAACAGAAGGAAAAAAACGACAATCCTTTAAAAGACCTGAAGAAAAAGAGCACAGCAAACAGGAGGTACCTAACAAAAAAAATGCTCTAAAGACGTTTTGGTAACACTTTACTTGAAGGGGTGTGCATAAGACTGACATGACACCTTCATAACCATGACATGACATATGTCATGAATATGAAGTAGGGTTTATGACAACTGTCATTAAGGGCTCTATCTTGCACTCGGCGCAAATGACTTTGTACACTGACGCATGTATCATTCCTATTTTGCACCCGCGCAAAGCGGACTTTTCCCTCCACAGCCGCACGTCGGTTAACTAAGAAATACACTTGCGCTCCCCGGGGCGGTTCAGCGCAAAGAGGAGGCGTGTTCCGCCGCAAACTTTCCCTCATGCTATTTTGCTGTTCTATAAAACAAATGCGCCACTGACCAGAAAAAAACTAGTCTAAAGTCAGTGGCGCGTCGCGCGTTGTTCATAATGCTATTTTAAGCGCGCATGCTTGGCCATAATGTAGCGGGTGCACAACGCGCATACACTTTGATTCTCTCATCAACACAGATGCAGCAGTTTTTATTTTTGCAAATCATACATTATAACAAGGAAAAATATTAACACATGAGGGAAATCATTGTGGTGTCCATGAAAATGTAGTTTTTTTCCTCCCACGCCTGTTTAACCGACGTTGATTTGTATGGGGATGGGAGAAACCCACCCACGATAGATAGATAGATAGATAGATAGATAGATAGATAGAGAGATAGAGAGATAGAGAGATAGATAGATAGATAAGTCTGATTTGAACGTTGAATTTCTTGTTATTTCTGATAGATAGATAGATAGATAGAGAGATAGATAGATAGATAAGTCTGATTTGAACGTTGAATTTCTTGTTATTTCTGCATGCATTCTACTTCAGACAGTCAATAAACAGTGCCGTCTGAGGGTGTTACTGCATGAGGGTTTATGCCATAGTTTACAGGTGCACGCATAACACGCAATACAACGTCACTTCTCTGTCTTTCACGGCCCTGACAAGAACGTCGGTCTCCTCGGCTGTGAACCGCTCCTGACGCGCGCCTGGTAAATCCGCCGTTATAATAGCAATCCGCCATGCAACATGCGCACCTGCTCTTAAAGGAGAACTCCGGCGCAAAATGAACCTTTGGTCTAATTACACATTGTTACCTAGTCAACCGTTATCTGAGATTTGTTTTCATGATTATCGAATGTAAATAGTTTTATCTCTAAAAACAGTTTAGCCTATAAAGCTTGTATAACGCTAGTATATTGGGCATAGTGTAATGACAAATAAAAATCGCTTGTTAATACCACTAACAAGGCTGAAAATAGACCCACACTAACACGGTAGCATAATGAGGGTCCCTACCTTCAAACCGAAGCATTGAGAACTTTGTCAGTGTCCAGACAGTTTAATAAGAAGATATTTTAAACATACAGTCAACTTCGCGTATACAGGCAGAAGCCATCTTTGAAATACAGCCTTTACCAGTCGATCTACGAACGCCGATCCAAGTGCGCTGGTGAGATGTGAACGAGCTATAAGTTGTGATAAGGTGAGCGCGAACAGCAGGCTTGGATCGGCGTTCGTAGATCGAATAATTTCTTTTCTACAGTGAACACTCCTGTCACCATCCCTCCCACTGTATTCTACTTGCCAACACAGAGAAAGAGGGGGGGAATGGTAATGTAAAAATAACCTATTTTCTTTCTTTTTAATATTATTTCCTTAATTGTTTCAACTTAATGTTATTGAATTGCATAATATGTAATTATATAAATATATATATATATATATATATATATAAATCCAGCTATATATTTCCCAGGCGCAGCGAGATGAAAACGCCTCAACTTTTCATAATGCCGCCAGCGCACCGCAGTTCATGTGACAAGAACCAACCATCAACTTCACCTTTCCGTAACAACATTGAAAGCTCGGTCAACAGGAAGGATGGGGGTGCACCCAAACACTACGGTTGTTTTTCTCTTCTCCGTAATTAAATCTTGTAACTTAGCAGAGCTACAGCAAACTTCAAAAGAAGCTACTAAAACTTCTTTGCCGTTGTGGAGAGCGAAGTGCATGGTTGCTTAGCAACGACAGACGCCACGGGAAAAACGGACTGAATTTTACTATTAATAATACAAGCTAAGCTAATGTGCACTGTAAATTTCAGTCATTTATCTTTTTTGACTCATTCTTTTTATAAAACCTTTTTTCTCGAAACTTTATTTGCACTGTTTAACTGCATTGTTAATTGCAATACTGCACTTTATTTACTTTTCAAAGGCTTGTAAGCTACAGTTTGCACTGTTTCAATAAATGGAACTAATTTTCTCAACACATCTTTGATTCATTTTGTCCAGCATTTGCAAGCTGTAGAGACTCTGTCCAGTCAGAAACATATACACTCACCGGCCACTTTATTAGGTACACCTGTCCAACTGCTCGTTAACACTTAATTTCTAAGCAGCCAATCACATGGCGGCAACTCAGTGCATTTAGGCATGTAGACATGGTCAAGACAATCTCCTGCAGTTCAAACCGAGCATCAGTATGGGGAAGAAAGTTGATTTGAGTGACTTTGAACGTGGCATGATTGTTGGTGCCAGAAGGGCTGGTCTGAGTATTTCAGAAACTGCTAATCTACTGGGATTTTCACGCACAACCATCTCTAGGGTTTACAGAGAATGGTCCGAAAAAGAAAAAACATCCAGTGAGCGGCAGTTCTGTGGGCGGAAATGCCTTGTTGATGCCAGAGGTCAGAGGAGAATGGCCAGACTGGTTCGAGCTGATAGAAGGGCAACAGTGACTCAAATAACCACCCGTTACAACCAAGGTGGGCAGAAGAGCATCTCTGAATGCACAGTACGTCGAACTTTGAGGCAGATGGGCTACAACAGCAGAAGACTCCACCGGGTACCACTCATCTCCACTACAAATAGGAAAAAGAGGCTACAATTTGCAAGAGCTCACCAAAATTGGACAGTTGAAGACTGGAAAAATGTTGCCTGGTCTGATGAGTCTCGATTTCTGTTGAGACATTCAGATGTTAGAGTCAGAATTTGGCGTAAACAGAATGAGAACATGGATCCATCATGCCTTGTTACCACTGTGCAGGCTGGTGGTGGTGGTGTAATGGTGTGGGGGATGTTTTCTTGGCACACTTTAGGCCCCTTAGTGCCAATTGGGCATCGTTTAAATGCCACGGCCTACCTGAGCATTGTTTCTGACCATGTCCATCCCTTTATGGCCACCATGTACCCATCCTCTGATGGCTACTTCCAGCAGGATAATGCACCATGGCACAAAGCTCGAATCATTTCAAATTGGTTTTCTTGAACATGACAATGAGTTCACTGTACTAAAATGGCCTCCACAGTCACCAGATCTCAATCCAATAGAGCATCTTTGGGATGTGGTGGAACGGGAGATTCGCATCATGGATGTGCAGCCGACAAATCTGCGGCAACTGTGTGATGCCATCATGTCAATATGGACCAAACTCCCTGAGGAATGCTTCCAGCACCTTGTTGAATCTATGCCACAAAGAATTGAGGCAGTTCTGAAGGCAAAAGGGGGTCCAACCCGTTACTAGCATGGGGTACCTAATAAAGTGGCCGGTGAGTGTATTGTGTAATTGATGTTTTTAGTTTTCAGTTCAATTAATTCAATCCAAGTAAATTGAACACTCACAAGATGTCACCAAAATCACTCTGTCCCCTTTTAATCTTTCAGAAAATGATGTAAGTGTATCGAATTTTATCGTATCGTTGGCTGAATATCGTGATATATATCGAATCGTGAGCTGAATATCGTGTAGGGCCTATCATAGAGATTAGTGTATCGCTACAGCCCTAATATACAGGAAACTTACATCCTCCTAAACGTATATGTCTGATGAGAAAAAGTCAAACAGTCTTATCCATTACGTCGTAGTTAGTGTAACGGCTAGGTCAGCCTGACTGAGGGGTTGTTTTGACCTTTAAGAGAATATGGCAGATCTTGCATTATCTCATGTTTGCAGAGAAACACACATATTTTATGGGGATATCGGGGGAAATCTATTCACATATGAATCGCGATTCTCTGCCACTTCGCATCATTTTACAAATTTCAAATATCGACTTTCTAAACTGTTATACTTATTTAACTCAGTACTACTCAAAGTTATTGACGCGTTACAGTGATATTAATCAATAAGCCGTGGAAAAGGACTCTTTCACAGCTCAAATACACACACAATTATGTCAAAATGCACATTGTGTGGAGTATTCATGCAAACACAGTTGTTATGTCCTACGAGAACGTAACAGATAGGAGAAAATTGGATGTGTAACAACATAATATAATGTTAATAAAAAAAACACTCACTGCTTTTGACTGAATCGCTTTTATCTTTAATATGAATCAATTTATATTTAAGTCATACAGTGTAGACTATACAGTTTTATTTTTACATTTGATTATTCAATTTAGTATTTCTTATGTTAAATAAACCTTGGCTACTGTACCTGAAAAACTTAAACTTGATTTCATTTGTATATATTTTTTTGTAATTTGCTTTTTTGTTCCTATTTTTAATATAAAAATTTGTATAATTGCTTTATGTCAAAAGACTGCCAGTAATGTGTGTAATAATTGCAGTCAGTTTAATAATAATAATGGGTTGACTAAAATGAAAAGAAAAACTAAATAAATTTCAAGGTTCACATTTCATTCAGTGGGTTTTTGGACCTCAAGAATCGATTTGAATTGAATCCGAAAGATTCCAATACCTAATATTTTGATACGAAGGTAATCAAACATATCAGAGCATATAGTAGAAAATATATCAATTATTTAAAAAATCAATTACTTGTAGAAGAATAATGCAACATATAGAATGATGATTAAATTAATACTATCAATGATTAGAGAATTCATAAAGAAGATATTAATAAGATTCATAAAAAGGAATAATTAAGCAAAAGAATCCAATAAAAAGAATACATTGAATATATTTAAAGGCAAATAATTTCACATAGCCTACACCACTTGCAATTTGTCATTTCTTTTGCAAAATCATGAGTAGCTGGATTTGAAGCAGAATACAGCATTAAAAATAGTGGTACTGGTGCAGTAAGATGAGGATGATCAGTAAGTAGATTGCGAGGGCAGCGAGGCCGATACCGAGAGAGACATGGTTCAGGATCAATGTTGTTCTGGAGGACCTGGTCGCTAAATCTTTCTGTCCAGCCAAGTTAGCATTTCGAGTCTGCAAAAACAATCAAACTGTCAATGCATGTTTTATTTCATACTAAAAATCTGCATTTTTCATTCTTTAATGTCATAAGATCTTTGCTTTTGATGCCTCTAAATGTAAATCCAAAGTTATCCAGAGCTATAACCCTAATTATGCTGTGATCTCTGGTGTGAAAGGAGAATCCAGCTGTCTGATGAGATGACTATGACATCTAGAGATAATGAGAATAATGAATAAATGTTGTGTTTGTGGTAGGGCAGCTGCACTGCAAACGGAAAAGGAGACAAATTTAAGTAGCAAATGATAATCTATAATTATGATAATTATAATGATAATCACTGACTATATTTTGAGACAAAGGTCTTCTTAGCGATTTTCAGTTTTGTTCAAGATAATTAAAGCTACAGTTTATCAATAACGGAAGAATATGTAAAGTATGGTATTTGGGGTAAAAGACGCCCCTGCTGAGCCTAATTAACCAATAATTAACATGATAATAAACAGCTGACTAACTTTTTCATTTATTGGCATGATATGGTTAGATTCAGATGGGAATATCATAGCAATATTAAGTTGGGTCCACCTTAGAGATAATCTCCATATTCATAATGATACCATCATATATATATATATATATATATATATATATATATATATATATATATATATATATATATATATAAAAAAAATTTAAATATGATTTATTGTTACAACTGTAAATCTATATTTAATTATTATGGGGTCTCATTCAATTCTTTCAGAATCTTTACTTTTTAAAATAATTTTGTTTATGTATTTTTTTATATATATTTTTATATTACCATATTTTAATGACAGCATATTTAGTCAAGTCAAGTAATCTTCATTTATACAGCGCTTTTAACAATGTAGACTGTTTCAAAGCAGCTTTACAGTGATAATAGGAAACTAAAGTAACTGATTGTTTAGGCTTTACAGCAGCTCTAGAATAAAGTTATTATCCAGTTAAAGTTAGTTTTGATTGATTCACTTCCGTCGCTACGATCATTAGTTATTAACTTAGGAGCCGCTAACACGACACCGCTCTAACAGAAAACTCTTAAGTTCTCTCTACACAAACTTTCAAAATGCAAACCTGTGAGAACGCTGATAGCGTCCACATGCGCATTAAGAGTTCATTCTATAGTTATATCTGCTATAATGCATGTGCACAGGCATGTAGTCCTTTTTTTAGTGAACAAATATTTATTATTAATCAAAATAAACAGAAAATAGTGCAAACTTTGCTAAAGTGATTTTTGAACAAGTATTAATTTAGAGATTATTAAAAACATATTATCTTAGCTGAAGTATTTTGTGTCATTTGCCCCGTGCTGGTTTTACCCCGTGTGTCTCGGCACCTCATACCACTTTTGTGATTTATTTTCACACAAAATCTGTTGCTCCATCAATGTTCAATACAAACATTTTTTTTTTTCTGCAATCATACACTATGGGAGTAGTGAAAAGCACATTTTTTCTGTGTAAACCTGGCGTTATCGGTACTGCATGCTTTCATAATTAGCCCCGGGACAGGGTTTCGTTACCCATCCCTAATGACATCATTTGCAGGAAATGTTACGTTTCAGTTGCAATGTGACTGGTTTCCCAGCATTCAGTTATAGATAGACAAAAAAGAAAAAAAAAGGAATAAGAGTGTATGCAAATATCACTGCATTACAACATGTTCACAAAGAAGATCAACTCAATAAAACCTTTTATCATCACATTCTATAAAGTGTTAAATTGTGTAAAAGTGCATTATCTCAAGCTATACATATGTGTTTTATACATTCTATCAGACAAAGAAAGTCTTTAAAGGGATAGTTCACCCCAAAATGAAAATTCTATCACAATTTACTCCCTAAAGTTGTTCCAAACCTGTATGAGTTTCTTTTTTTTAATGCTGAACACAAAAGAAGATTTATATATATTTTTCTATACTATGGAAGTCAATGGGGTCCATCAACGGTTTGATTACCAACATTCTTTAAAATATCTTCTTTTGTGTTCAACTGAAGAAATGAAACAGGTTTGGAACAACATGAGAGTGAGAAAATGATGACAGAATTTTTGGGTGAATAACCATTCAACTTGCAACACCCATGACTTGGTTTTTATTCATTTGTAAATATATTCAGATAGTGTTCATCATCCTAATGCATTTAAGTCAATATATTAGTTTACTGTAAAAAAAACAACATCATCGTGGATTTTGGGGGTATTTACAGGATTTTATTGGCAACTTTAGTTTAGAAATTACAATTACATTTCACATACATTAACAGTAAATTGCTTTTCTGTAATCAATTTGACAGCAATTAACAACATTTTTAAAGGGCTTTATTGGAAACTTTTTTGCCAGTAAATTCCTTTAAATTCTACGGTACATTTGTACAGTGATATCTTTAAGCTATATATGAAGTGTGATCAAATACTTACAGAGATAGAGTAGATGACGGCAGCGATTCCCAGTGGGAAACAGCAGAACAGCAGAGTAAAGATGGAGTAGCACAAGTAATCGGGCAAATGAACGGGCGCTGATGTGGAGGTCATGAACACAGTGGGCTGAACTGGGACCCCGGTGTGAACTGGACCTTGTGGATATGCAGACATGCCTGGCAAAGGCTGACCCATCCAGGGCTTCTGTGATGGATTCTGCTCATCTGGAGCGCCACTGAATGAGGGGTTTATTGTCCCGATTGTCGTTTCTTGATTGTACATTTCTTCTCTTGTAGAGCTGCCGTCTTGTGTTTTAATGAACCTTCTCCTCTGATGGTGATGGAAATGTATAGCACTCTAATGGGAGGTTGTTTACAGCTTATTATAGGAGGGTCAGTCAGTAGAGATTAAGTGTAATAATTGCTTCATTTTAACTGAATATTACAGTAATAACCGGTTGATCAAGCTTAAACATGATTTAACTTTAATCAAGAATAGCATAGCAAAACATGCACCTTTAATTAAAGTGAGGAGAAAAGATTTCCTGTATCTTTTGTTGTTGATGTCCAAAATCATGTCTTAACAAAATACAGTATTCTGCTGCAAATTCATCTGCCATTTGGTATCTCATCAAATTAAACAGATGTCAATATGGACAGTTTGCGTGATGCTATAGTGTTATTTTAGTATCATTAAGATCCTATTATAGTTTTTATTTATATTTTTCATTTTAAATTGAATTAACGTTTAAGTAATTTTGTTGTGTTGTTGTCATTTTTATTCATTTTAAAAAAATATATAGATATACACAACTTAAATTAAATTTATAATATAGTTTTTATATATGTTTTATTAGTAGTACAAATTAAAATAAATAAAAATGAAATAAAATAAGTTACTTTTTTTTATTGTATTTTGCTTCAGTTAACATTTATTTTATTAGGCTGTTTATTCAAGTAAAAAAAAAATAAAACTCATTATTCATTAAAAAACTCATTAAAAGTCATTACTCACCCTCAAGTTGTTTCAAACTGTATGAGTCTCTTTGTTCTGTTTGTTTTGTTGAACTGTATGAACTGTTCGTTCTGTTGGACAAGTAGACATCCATGACTTCAAGAATTCAAGTTATTCTTGTCTAGCAACAGTCTCTTCTTGACGTGCGACAGTCAAAGTTTGACGTCAACTTACAGGAAGAATGTGTGTATATGCCTTGCAGATGCAAACAGGGTAAATCATCCATTTTTCGAGATTACTGGCTGATTTTGGGGGAAACTCCATTAGCCACTCTGAAGGGAAATAATAAAGGTTTTTGTGTTTATTAAAGACACGATGTGAGATCCACCAATCAGAGAGGTTCCCGAATCCCAATAGATTTTTTTGATTGGTTAAAGTTAAGGAGAACGTCTCGGTTGCGTATGCACGCCTCGTTCCCTGAAGGAAGGAACGGAGATGTAGTCTACGGTGACAGAACAGAGGAGCCTGCCATCTTCGAGTACAGTTAAACGAGCCAATGCACATTGGCGTGCAAGATTTGCATCTCAAACTCCGCCCCGCAGAGTGTGAGATGTAAATACCGAAGTGGATGCACGCACCAGTTGTTTTTCGCTGAGGAGCCGAGCAGAGCCCAGAGTCAGCGGTGGTCCAGCAATAGTGGCGAAGGGACTACGTCTCCGTTCCCTCCTCTGATTGAGTCTTGATTCCATATGTTGTACTACCCGGTCATCCGATGTGTATTCTTCACATATTACCTCCCTTCGGGCAGGATTTGGCTTCCGCAGCGTCCCTTCCTTCCATTGATAGGGCACGCTTCCCAGTGGTCTTGTGGAACAGCAGTGACTTGCCTGGCCTAAGCCCTCCCATCTCCGGCTCAATAATGCGGGGGGATCAGGAGGCTTTTGTCTAGGCACTGGAAGGTGGCAGCACTAGTGCCGTTTTCAATGGCTATCCCATTCAGTCAACTACGTCTCGGTTGGGAAAACTTTCTCACCAAGATGAAGGCAACCACATGTAGTTGGCCAACCTCTGCTTGGAAACAGCCTTCCCTTCTAGGGCTGGGTCTGCCTACTCCGGGGCAGCGCTTGCAGGCTCACCACCTGGTCCCAAAGGAGTTCCAGGCACGATTCGTTGACCGAAAATGCGTGCAAGTCCCTACCCTCTAGTAAACCAAGCAAACAGGAGAACTGTTTCTCTAAAAACAGGATTTTTAACTCACTACCTGCAGGGCTAAAGGGAGGTCTCTGCAGTGCAGTAGCACCAGAGATAAGTCCCAAGAGGGGGCGCAAGGTGGATTCAGTCTCCTTGCTCCCCTCAGGAACCTGATGATCAAGTCGTGCTTCCCACGGATTTGTATCCACTGCATCATGATGTGCGTCAATACAGAGGCAACAACATTTTGAGGTGGAGGAGACAGCTCTCACTCCAACCCATTAGCAGGAAAGAAGCACTGAAGTGATCTCGTCACGGAGAGAAGAATCAATTCAACGAATAGGTTCCACTTCTAAGGGGGAGGGTGCCTCATTTTAAGAGGGTGCTCTTACAGAAGTGATGGTCTCTATGGCATAAAAATTCTTGCGGTAGAAACCAGAACCTCCGCGTCTAAACGTGGGTGTCATCATGCCCCATCCCTGAGAATGTACTCAGAGGAAGGAGTCAGGAAGGGTTGTCGAGAGGAGAGGTCTGGTTGGGCCAATAAGGGGCAACTAGCAAGACCTGCTCCATCTCCTCTCTGACTTTAGCAAATTTGTGTGCAAGAAGGCTCACTGAGGAACGCATTTCTGCGGGGGGCCAGAGGATTTTTCTGTGTCAAGGGATGTCCACTCAGACAGGAGGAAAAAACAACTGGCGGAGGGACGAGTCCAGAGGGGCAACAGATGTAACTGTGCAGCCCCGAACTGGTCCCAAAAAGCTGGACCACCTGGGGACAGAGACTCCACTCTCCTGGGCCATAGGCTGTCGTGAGGCTCGTCAGTGGCACGATTGAGCAGGCCAAAAGTAATAAGTGTAATGAAGCAACCTTGGAAGCTTCTGACTCCGAGGAGGAGTTGGCGGGCGAGTTGTGACATGCGAGGGAAGCGTAGCGCAACAGTCGCAATGTTGTCTTTTCAGACCATTACAAATTCGCAGAGTAGCGGTGTCTCAAACCGAGATGAACTGCAAGCAACTCGAGGATGCCAATGCAGTCGGAGGGCCGCTCAGACCTCCGTTACTGCATGCCCTTTGTACGTGGCCCCTCAGCCAGTATTGATGTACACTCGTTCTAGGGACCATTGGCCTGGAGAAACAAAAGGTCTGTTATGGGTTTGTCGGCAGGCCAGGGTGCTTTCACACGGAGCGTGCCGCTCTACCACGGCCACCTCGGGACTCGGCCGTGAAGTCAGTGCTGAAGTGGTCTTCATATGGAGGAAGCCGAGCGGCTGCGTCTACCATATGCCCCAGGAGCCTCTGAAGAGTTTCAGTGGGACTCCTTCTCACTTCTATACAGCACTAACCATCCACACACTCTTTTTCAGAGATGCGGTGGACCGAATCCATCTCCAAACTAGAAAAGAGATCCTCAGCCCGTGGACGATTTTACTCTTTCCCGGTTGACCTGAGGACCCAACTGGCTATGAGCACTTGAAGGGTAGGACTTTGTACTGATACATCACACCTTTCGAACGCACAAGGTTAGGGTAATAGGACTGAGGGAAAACCCGGGGACACGACTAAAATGTGCATATATTGGATATAAAGTCACACAACAATGCAAAAAAAAAAAAAGATTTCTGAAGGATTTTAATCATTATATTTCATAGTAAAGTTTTGAGATAGATAGTGGGGACACGCAGAAAATACTATTTTGTAGTGTTCTATGTAGTTTTTATTAATGTTTTTAATTATAAATTTTAAATTTGTAGTTAGCTTAATGTGCAGGACATTTTGATTAATATTTTAGTGCTAATTTTCATGCATTTTTATACATATAATGTCCTGGGGACAGAAATGTCACCCTTTCAGTGGAATGGCTCTTGAATTAAACACCCTTGACTCCTTTAGTATACGTGGTTCTTCTATGAATATGCAAATGAGCCCCACCTCCACTCACTCACAGGTGACTTTAAACTATTTTTAGTAGGCATACAAGTCCTCTCTTCACCAGCAGGTGTCAGTGTGAGATCACATTTCTAAATGACACTTGAGATCAAGGGCCATTGCATAAACAGCCATATAAGATCTAGTATGACTCACTAGCAAGTCAAGTGTCAGTCAATCTTACTTTCAGTAGCAAATTAGGCCAATCTACGTTTTTATGTAACTGTCTTAAAAAAGATATAAACCGAAAAGTCTGATGACTAACTTGTAGTAATACTAGTCTTAGCGGTTTATGCAACCGGCCCCATGTGATTAGTTAGTCTCTCACCCTCTCACACCATAAGCTTAAGAGTGCAGATCTCTTTTCATTAACGAAGAGCCAATAGTTTTTCCAGATTTTATACATAACAAAGTACCATAAAAATACAAGTCTTGAATCTTACATGTGTAAAACGTTTTGTTGGGGAGTAATCCGGGTGCTTTTAATTTAAATGACCCTTCAGCGAGCCCGCATGAGGACTTTTACGCTGAAAAGTAGCCAAGGAGGCCGCCATTTTGAAAACGGTCCCTCACACACTACGTCGCTTCACACAGCTGAATATATTAAGCCTTCAAACAACCGGTATTTATATTCGTGAAGCGTCCTCGTCCGTGCGTCCTCATAAAGAAAACAAGCACGACCCGCACCTGTGTCAAAAAAAACAAGTAAAGAGACATTTAACCTCAGACAAGAAGTGCGCGTGTTTTTATTCTGATGAGGATATTATTGCACGCGCTTGTAGAGCTCATTTCTTCCACGGTGGATTTGGAAAAGGATTTATTCCATTTGGGATCTTGTCATTGGAGCAAAGGAATACAACAGAGTCCTCAAATCCGTTCGGGTTGACAGGTAACGAGAGACATTATTTCCATTGCGTAATTGTGAATCATGTGCGAATATTTGGCGCAGTGATTCTGTGAGCGGCCGTCATTCTTTCACACGCGCGACTTTGACGCGACGCGTTACATGACATTGTGTCAAGTGTTTGTTATAGTATGTCTTTATTTATGTACCAATTCGACAAAGTAGCATACAAAACAACTATATTGTGTAACGCACATTCCCCACCAGCCTGCGCTCATGCCGGACGACAATTTGTCTTTTGTTTTATAGCGTTTCTGTCTGTGAACAATATATTTAATTCCGTGAATCGGTCAGAAACGCCCTGCGTTAACATGCGGGTTGATCATGATATTATTAAAAACTATGTATAGCTTATTTGATCACGTTCCTTCATGAAACGTCGTTTGAGCATTTAAAACAGCTCTTTATATTCAGATAATGTAGGATATTTCAATTTAATTCATCGTAATTTTATTGGGGTGATTTATTATACAGCATCAATAAAAGCAAAGCAGTGATAGGAAGCATATGCAAAAAGTGTTGGAAATGCTAATTAAATAACGTGAGTGAACATTTAAGACTTTAATGAACATTAATAATACAGACAGATATGGATATATATGAGCTTGTCTTATCTAGCAACACCTGGAAATGTGAAATGAAATAATCACAATTTTTAACTTAATTAATTGTTTCTTTAATGCTTCTTAACAGTGAAAGTAAAATCTGCATTTAATATATAAATAAATATATATTAAAGTTACATTTTAACTGCATGTTTTTAACAAACTTTATTAAATAAAAATACAAAAACAATATTAAATAGGCCTATTTATTTGTCATTATATTTGTCAACTGGTAAAGTCTTTATTATATATATATATATACTTTTTTAGACACTTAATTGCACTCCTGATCGTCCATAGTTTGCTATTTTGCTATAGTGCTATATATTAATTATTTTTTACACTATATTTGACCATTTTTTCTTTTTTTACTTCATATGGTCTGTTCTGAGGTTTGACATGATGATGAATGTCATCTTTATTTCTGATGGTGCTGCATTTTATTTATTCTATTAGTTTGTTTTTACATTTTAACTGCATGTTTTTAACATGAACTTTATTAAATAAAAAAACAAAATCAATATTGCAAGTTTATTGGCATTTATCCTATATTTGGCAATTTGTAAAATGTTTAGTATATTTAAAATTTTATTTTTAGATACTAAATTGCACTCATCTATAGTTTGTTTCACGGTGCTATAGCCTATATTTATTCATTTTTACAATGTTTTTTGACGTAAATAATTTTTTGGCTGTATATAGTCTAGATGTCTGATGATTGTCATCTTTATTTCTAATGGTGCTTCATTTTATTTATTTGTTTGTTTGAAGTTCTGTGGACACAAAGGGATCATTATATGTTTTATTGTCATGGATTCTTATGTGATTTGAGAAAGTTTGATCTAGTAATAATGTTTTGCTGTCAAACTGAATGCATCCAGCAGGTGTTTTGATACTGTCAGTAGTTTAAATGAATAAGCCGTCCGTGTCTTGCCTGTTTCTCTCCGTCACTGCTGCATCTGAGGCCGGCTTCACCTTAGGGTGTTGGCTTAGCGGTTAAAACCTGGGCTGCTAATTGATCAGTTTTGGGTTCAGATCCTAGGCGGGATGGTTGAAAACTATTGTTGAGTGTTGAACTGCCCACTGAAGTCTTGCACATTTGCTTCAGTCCCGCTTTGCAAACTTGATTTGTGGTTCCAAAAGATTTATTTAATTGCCTGAAAGAAATGGAGAAAAATAACTGAGACAGTTGAGGTACATCAGCGTGTGGAACGCGCTGGTTCATATTGACAGCCCTACTTTAAGACATGTTTTGGGGTGTTTGGATAATGTGATTACAGGGTTTAATTCTCTCTCTCTCTCTCTCACACTCACAGGTGTCATGTTTAATCAGCTTCAGTATTGTTCTACACACAGCGTTAAGTTGAAGGCAGACTGTAAGCGAGAGCTTGTGACCTGACTGGTCTGGTCAAGTTTGTGAGACTGAACCCCTTTTTAAAACATTTTCCACTCGGAAGCACATTTATGTGCCACTAGTGGCAGCAAACTGAATTGCAATCTATTTGTTTGAGCGATGCCAGCATTGACTTAAAGGAGTAGTTCACTTTTTAAAAACACTTTTGCTGATAATTTACTCACCCCCATGTCATCCAAGATGTCCATGTCTTTCTTTCTTCAGTCGAAAAGAAATTAATGTTTTTGATGAAAACATTCCAGGATTTTTCTCCATATAATGGACTTCAATGGTAGCCAAACGGTTCAAGGTCTAAATGACCGTTTCAGTGCAGCTTCAAAGGGCTTTAAACGATACCAGACGATGAATAAGGGTCTTATCTAGCGAAACGATCTGTCATTTCAAAAATAAATAAAAAAGTTAAAGTTTTATAGGCACAAATGCTCGCCTTGCGAACTCTCCTGTTCGAACTCGTTCATCAAAATGAACGAATCTTTTTTCGAGTCATTGACTTGTTCATTTTGATGAACGAGTTCGAACAGGAGAGTTCGCAAGGCGAGCATTTGTGCCTATAAAACTTTAACTTTTTTATTTATTTTTGAAATGACAGATTGTTTCTCTAGATAAGACCCTTATTCATCGTCTGGTGTCGTTTAAAGCCCTTTGAAGCTGAACTGAAATGGTCATTTAGACCTTGAACCGTTTGGTGCCCAGCAAAGTGCATTATATGGAGAAAAATCCTGGAATGTTTTCATCAAAAACCTTCATTTCTTTTCGACTGAAGAAAGAAAGACATGGACATCTTGGATGACATGGGGGTGAGTACATTATCAGCAAAAGTTTTTTTTAAAGTGAACTAATCCTTTAACACTGGTGTTATTTTCTGCCTTTATTTATCCAGTTCTGTGATGCACAAATTACATACTTTACGTTTAAATAAAGTGATAAGAATAATAATACAAATTTATTTTCATTGGGCTCAGTTTGTGTATCTCCAAGCCACAAATGTTTTTTAAATGTTTTATATCATTTAAAAAAAAAACTATATATATAAAATAAAATAAAATATTTTATTTTTTAATGTAAATATTTTATATTGTATAATATAAATTATGTGTATATATTTTTAGATGATCTTTGTATATAAAGGATATATTGTATAACTGATATAATATATATTATTTTATATATTTATTTTTAAGTTTTAAATAAGATATATCAATTATGTACAAATTTTCTATATATGTATTCCATTCCTCTTTGGAGGCATTTTTCTAAAAAAAAAATTCTCCCAATGTTTAGAGCCAATTTAATGCTCCTATTTAAAGTTGCGAATTTAACGTATTGAAATTGAAATATCGCATAAAACATTTGCGAATAAAGCAGCGTTTCCATGGGCCCTATTTTAACGATCTGAAACGCAAGTGTCAAAGCGCAAGTAACTTTGTGGGCGGATCCCGGCGCTGTTGCTATTTTCCCGGCGGGATAAATGCCTCTTGTGCCTGGCGCAAATCTAAAAGGGGTTGGTCTGAAGTAGCTTCATTATTCATAGGTGTGGTTTGGGCGTAACGTGGAATAAACCAATCAGAGCGTCATCTCACATTCCCTTTAAGAGCAGGTGCGCATGTTGCATGGTGGATTGCTATTATAACGGCGGATTTGCCAGGAGCGGTTCACAGCCGAGGAGACCGACGTTCTTGTCAGGGCCGTAAAACACAGAGAAGTGACATTGGGGATGGAGAAACCCACACAAATTAACTTCTGTTAAACAGGCGTATGATAATTTGGGTAAATGTGTAAGCTACATGTATGCTTTTATAATAAATTGTCTATCTATCTATCTATCTATCTATCTATCTATCTATCTATCTATCTATCGTAATAATGTATGATTTGCAAAAATGAAAACTGCTGCTTGAGAGAAGCAACGTGTATGCGCATTGTGCACACGCTACATTGGTTATGGCCAAGCATGCGCGCTTAAAATAGCATTATGAACAACGCAACGCGCCACTGACTTTAGACTAGGTTTTTTCTGGTCAGTGGCGCAATTGTTTTATAGAACAGCAAAATAGCATGAGGGAAAGTTTGCGCCGGAACACGCCTCCTCTTTTGCGCGGGTGCAAAATAGGAATGATACATGCGTCAGTGTACAAAGTCATTTGCGCCGAGTGCAAGATAGGGCCCTATGTGTTCAAGAGAACAAAATCGTTATTTCCTGGGAAATTGGTGCAAAATACCAGTAATAAAAATGGATGTTCTGCAATTTGGGAAGAAACTGTGGCTCTTTTATCCTCCATCATAAACGAGTTCGTCTCAGAGCGTCAGACGAAACTGATGTTCTCTTGCGTTCGGATGCTGGTGTTAGGGAACACACTCATGCTGAATTAAACCAAATCATTCTTGATGACAGACTTTGGTTCAGGCGTTTCAGAACATGCTGCGATGCGATTGGTCCACTGGTTAGTCCAGTTATCCAATCACAGCCTCTGCTGAGGCAAAATCAACAGGGATGTATTCGGTTAATGGGTTTCCATCGTAGTTTGTGCCCATGCCTTCTTATCAGGAAAATAATTATTCGACTCATTTAAGTGCATGCATTTTTTTTTTTTTTTTTGCTCAATTACAAATTTTAAGTTTGAACGATTTGAAGGTTGGTTGACCAATCAGCAGAAAGGGGCGTTAGAATATTCTAGTTGTTTATCCATTATCTGCCTCTGAATGTAAAAAAAGATGTTTTCAATGAGCTATTAAATAAAATAAAAAACGAATGATGGAAAGACGCGGTTTTGTGAAACCGTCACCTCTAGAACGGTGTACCTGTCAACACTCCCGTTTTTCCCGGGTTTCTCCCGTTTTTTAGCCCTATTTCCCGGACCCCTCCCGGTTTGTTATTTCTCCCGGGAAAGTCCCGTAATTTGAATGACCTAAACTGCTTTATGAATAATCGGGCCAATATGTTTGTCTAATGTTGACCAGTTGCCAGATCTTGTATTAAATGCATTATATTCACACCATACACAACATCAACCCGTTTGTCATCTCAACCTGGCAACCTATAACCCCCCCCCCCGAACGGTCCCCGCACAAACCTCCCGGATTTTGAAAACCAAATGTTGACAGCTATGGTGTCCACTGATTGGCTGTTCAAAAACTCAAAATTTGCATAAAAATAGTTGGATGGAAACATGGCATGTGTTTCACTGGTGGCCATAAGGAAAGTTTGAATATCATGCTATTTTTTTTTATGCATTTTTTTTATTTTTTATTGCGCATCTTGGCGTTTATATCCAGCGTGTTTTTATGTGATATCCCAAAATTTGCATAAAATAGTTGGGTGTTTCACTGGTGGCCAGAAGAAAAGTTTGAATATCATTTAGTGATCAGCAGCGAGAGGTTCAGTGTGATGAGTCTGTGTGGTGTTGAGCGTCTCGTCTCTCAGCATCTGCTCATAATAACAGTTGACCCTGTATCATTATTAACTTATCCAGCAGGTCTGTGTTTGCCTGCTTCTCAGAGGGTTTCCAAAGTAATACAATGAGTGTTACGTTAAATCAACATGCACGTCATGTAGCTTTCTGTCATCATGTTTGGTTGATCTGAGGGGGTTTAGTACAGGGTGTTCTGGGAGGTTACCCAAGCATTGAGTAACTCTGGGTCAAGGTAAAGGAGTGCATACCTGATATTATAATCTGTATATGGTTTAGGATCTTATAAGGTGACCCACAAATCACTTTAGACTTGGACATTTTGATTTGAGGCTTTGTGCATGAATATACAAACGTTCTGGCAAGGACTAAACCCAAATATCATCTCAGTTCAGATATGTCGCTATCCTCCTCTGGGTCAGTGTTTTTGCGGTGTCTGAGGAGGCAGAGGGTCTGTTCGCGCGAGATAAGCGTGTTCGGTCACATGATCTTGGCCCGTGTGTGTGTGTGTGTGTGTGTGTCAGACGCAACGACTGAAAGCTCACTGCTGTGTCATGCTGAATGCGTGTTGTTTACGGCAGCGGTTCTCAACTGTGTGTCGTGACCCAGAAACAGACGTCTGTTCTGATAGACAAAAACACCACTGAATGCAAATAATGAGAAAATGAAATAAAAACACATGCAAATCATTCAACTTTGATGTGCTGTGCAAAATGAAGCCATGCGCCCCATTGATTTATCATTTTGGCTTTTGCTGTTGGTCATTTTATTAATTTTGCATATATTACTAGTCCTATTTATGGTAAAACATTGTTTCAGATGGAAATGGTGTCCATTTTAATGCAGCGTGGAGTTATAAATGTTTTTTAGAATTAGTTAATTGATGATGTTTTCACATTTAGAGTACTTTAATCCAAAGTGACTTTGATTGCATTGAAGTTATGCATTTTATCAGTTCATGCATTTTAGGAATCGATCCCATGACCTTGACTTTGCTAAGTGAACGCTCTCCTGTTTGAGCTACTGAAAAGCCAAGATATAATCGTCTCATTGCCATATACATTAAAGGGATCATGACATGAGATATTGACATATAAGAGGTCTTTGCACCATTCAAACATCCTTCAAGTTTCATAGCTTAACATTCAGATCTGAACGGTACGGTTCGTTTTTTTACCGAGGACCGTTACACCCCTAGTTTCTACGCCATGCTGTACCTCTAGAGCTTCTCTTCATTTCAGTCTGGCCTTGTGTGTGACGACAGCACTGAGTTCATGTCAGTAATATAGAGATCAGCAGATCTGGATGAGGAACTGCATCTCAAGCCTCCTCAGGGTATTCCTCTCGCTTCACACTTCTAGACGGTCCGCTGAGGTCACGGCCGTCAAGACCGATATTTAACTTGATGTCTGGATAAATGACCAGCCGTGGACCGCTTCAGGATATTGATAATCCAATAAAATGCGGACGCCATCAAGTGGTTCTGGCGGGTCCTTGAGAAAGTGTTTCCTGCGTGAAGAAGGAAGACGTGCCATTTAATGCACTGAGAGAATTAAAACGTTTAAAGTTTTAACTCGATTACTTCAATGCATCAGCACAAGAGCCAAGAGATGTTTTAGATTTCATACATGGCATGTGATGCTGTGTAGATAACTCGATTGAACGTGTTTTTAACAAGCGCAGTTGTGCAGGACATTATTGAGCAGATCAAATTATCTTTATATTCAACACAAAACTCTGGCTCTATAAGTAAAATCCATTTTTTTTTTCATAGAGCAATTTATTTTAAGCAATAATGCATTAACCTTTCTAGTAGGGATGCATGATTCATTTAAACAAAACCAAAAATGTGATCTGGCTTAGTGTGATTATCTAGTTGCGAAGGCTGCGATTGAATTAAATAAATGTATGCGCTGCATGTTTCATAGTGAAGCGCATCACGGTGTTCATTTACACATGATCGTGACATTTGTAACTCGGTTCACAGTAAACGATGCTCCTGCATCTGGGAATGAAACATGCCAACAAGATACAAGACCAAATACTCACTGTAAAAAATAGTCAAGTCAAGTCATCTTTATTTATATAGCGCTTTTAACAATGGAGATTGTTTCAAAGCAGCTTTACAGAGATAAACATACAATTTAGTGCAGTAATTTTACTGACATTTCCGTTAATCATAACACACAACACGCAATAAAGTTAAAATTTCAAAATACAGGTAAAACAACAGTAAAACAAATAAATACTTTTTAAATTAATAAATATCAAATTAATACTGTACATTGTGCCCTATTTTTGCTGATTTTTTTAAGTGCTGTGTTAAACTGGTAACCTTGCCTATATAACCAGTAGCAGATTGTAAAAACCAAGATAGAGTTGTTGTCTCACTCTATGGCTGTGAAATACTTTTAATAACATAAAAGCATGAATAAGATCACTTACACCTTCAACATTTCTCACATTATCACAGTTTATTCGCTAAAGTTTAGAAAATTGTAATTTTCTAAAATGATACAATAATGACACAAATCAGTTGATATTTCACTGGTTTTGTCCATTCTTCTGTTAGACTGTCAGCTGTTAAATTTAACTACACAATTAGATAATACCAGTTTAGCTCAACCGATTACCAAGCGATGCTTGATGTTGTTCAGTCTGTGTGTAAAAAGGTGCATTAGCAATTAAAGGAAAAACACTTCAGCAAAACATGATCAAAGTCATTTTTGGTCCAAAATTGTAATAAATGTTACTGGTAGTCACTGTATGAAGAATGTTTGGGTATAATATGTCACAGTTGACTTTATTTTGCTCTCCTCACTTACATAAATGAACTATAGTGTCGTGCACACACTAGTGAAAAAATATATCTGGTGTTCATGACATGTTTGGTGTTTTTGCTCATACAGAACTCGCTCTCTGGGGACTTTTGTACATTTCAGAAGATTTTTTGAGAATGTGTTTGTCACTCATTCTCCAAACTATCTTAAAGGTGCTATATGTATTTTTTAGCGGCCTCTATCGGTGAAGTTTCAGATTGCAACCAATTTTTACAAGAGCGCTCGTGCTCGAACACAAGAGCGAGCACTCATGGTACCGGCCACACTGAGACTTTCAACACACTGGAGAAAGCATCACACAACATGCTGGAAACTCACGTAAACTCCCACTGCAACGTTACAATAATAGGCTACTTTTATCAGCTTGACGTTGAACTAATGCTCCATGCTCGTACCATGATAACGTTACATTGACTGCATTTAGCCGACATGTGATGTTATCTAGTATAAGGCATTTCACTAACTATTCGTGTCTTTCATAATCAGCAATTTCAACATGGATGAATGTAATATGATAACGAAAACGGTTAGTGAACTAGACTGAACAATTTCAGTGTAACAGTAAGATCGTAGGAAGTAACATTACTGTACTGAACATGTCTGAAAATGTGTATTATAAACAATATGATAGTAGTGGGATGAGTGACGTTAGACAGTAGATAGTACATAAAATAAAAGTTACATCCTAAAGCACCCACTTTTTGTTATCCTGGAACAGTCTTTTGTATTCATTTCATATCTCATGTATACTCACCGGCCACTTTATTAGGTACACCTGTCCAACTGCTCGTTCACACTTAATTTCTCAGCAGCCAATCACATGGCGGCAACTCAGTGCATTTAGGCATGTAGACATGGTCAAGACAATCTCCTGCAGTTCAAACCGAGCATCAGTATGGGGAAGAAAGTTGATTTGAGTGACTTTGAACGTGGCATGATTGTTGGTGCCAGAAGGGCTGGTCTGAGTATTTCAGAAACTGCTAATCTACTGGGATTTTCACGCACAACCATCTCTAGGGTTTACAGAGAATGGTCCGAAAAAGAAAAAACATCCAGTGAGCGGCAGTTCTGTGGGCGGAAATGCCTTGTTGATGCCAGAGGTCAGAGGAGAATGGCCAGACTGGTTCGAGCTGATAGAAGGGCAACAGTGACTGAAATAACCACTCGTTACAACCGAGGTATGCAGCAAAGCATTTGTGAAGCCACAACACGCACAACCTTGAGGCGGATGGGCTACAACAGCAGAAGACTCCACCGGGTACCACTCATCTCCACTACAAATAGGAAAAAGAGGCTACAATTTGCAAGAGCTCACCAAAATTGAACAGTTGAAGACTGGAAAAATGTTGCCTGGTCTGATGAGTCTCGATTTCTGTTGAGACATTCAGATGTTAGAGTCAGAATTTGGCGTAAACAGAATGAGAACATGGAACCATCATGCCTTGTTACCACTGTGCAGGCTGGTGGTGGTGGTGTAATGGTGTGGGGGATGTTTTCCTGGCACACTTTAGGCCCCTTAGTGCCAATTGGGCATCGTTTAAATGCCACGGCCTACCTGAGCATTGTTTCTGACCATGTCCATCCCTTTATGGCCACCATGTACCCATCCTCTGATGGCTACTTCCACCATGTCACAAAGCTCTAATCATTTCAAATTGGTTTCTTGAACATGACAATGAGTTCACTGTACTAAAATGGCCTCCACAGTCACCAGATCTCAACCCAATAGAGCATCTTTGGGATGTGGTGGAACGGGAGATTCGCATCATGGATGTGCAGCCGACAAATCTGCGGCAACTGTGTGATGCCATCATGTCAATATGGACCAAACTCCCTGAGGAATGCTTCCAGCACCTTGTTGAATCTATGCCACGAAGAATTGAGGCAGTTCTGAAGGCAAAAGGAGGTCCAACCCGTTACTAGTATGGGGTACCTAATAAAGTGGCCGGTGAGTGTATGTTGTAGTTTACCTTGCTATTTCATTAGTTTACCATTATTTATTTCAGCATATCTGAAAACTAAATACTTTAAATAGCGGAGGTCTCTTCGGAATTCAAACGCTCTGCCGATGTTGATCCGTGTTTTCGTCCTAATGCCGATCCGATTCACGTTTGGCCTGACGAGCTTCAGCAGATACATTTTTGTTTTGTTTTGTATATTTATGTGGAGTTTGTGTTGGAGTGTGTGTTGTGCTGGAGGCAGGTCGTTTTTGGGTGTTATCAGACTCATGTCGTCAGCTGCAGTGCCGTCGCATAGACTGTATATAAGGAGAGAGGCTCGGGAGCACGCATGCAGAAAATCCGACCCGGAGACTTCACATAGAAATAGGAATACTGGCCTTCAGAGGTAATAGCAAAACCCGACAAGTGGATCATTTTAATGTGTGATTACAACCCCTTCACACACAGGCAATAAAAAAAGCATTCATTTTAGAAGAAAAGTTACATATAGCACCTTTAAATGTGGTTGAACACAAGGTAAAACTCAAAAAATTTAAATATCGTGCAAAAGTTCATTTATTTCACTAATTCAACTTAAAAGGTGAAACTAATATATTATATAGACTCATTACATGCAAAGTGAGATATTTCAAGCCTTTATTTGTTATAATTTTGATGATTATGGCTTGCAGCTTATGAAAACCCCAAATTCAAAATTAGAATATTGTGAAAAGGTTTTCATAAGCTGTAAGTCATCAAAATTATAACAAATAAAGGCTTGAAATATCTCACTTTGCATGTAATGAGTCTATATAACATATTAGTTTCACCTTTTAAGTTGAATTACTGAAATAAATGAACTTTTGCACGATATTTAAAAAAAAAAAATTAGTTTTACCTGTAGATTAAACTGGTCTGGTATCTTTGTGAATGATCATTTTGGTTATTTTATCAGACTTTGGCCCAAATATAACCAGCAGCGAGCCGTCCAGAGTCTTATTAACCCACTGATGTTCAATCATACGGTCTCATGTGAGCTTTTAACATCCTCTCAGTTTGATGAAGCCACTGGTACTGATGACTCTTTAATTATCTCATCAGTCTGGACTGTGTTTCTCCAAAGCAGAAGACTGGCACTGGTGGCTCTTCGTGGTCTACTGAGGCGTATGGTGTGTTTGAGAAACACAGCCCTGGTTTCTCATTCTGTTCATGGTCTTCAGATCCTTTTGTGCATTCCTCTTTCTTTATAATTGTCCTCTCAATCTCTACACACACACACACACACACACAAGACTCTTTTGTCCAGTTGATGTTTTCCCCGAATGACCTCAAAGGGAGTTTTTCCTTTCAATTAGCAGATGCTCATGAAGAACTTATGAAATAGGAAACATGTGGATGTTAATGGTTATTTTTCTATGTTCCTTTGTTGTAGTTTAATAGGGTTAATGTAATTGTACTTATTTAGACCACAGATGCTTTAACTTTCTCCTTAAATGATTTTGCTTTTTCGTCCTTTTCCTTTCCATTTCCTTCTTTTTTTCTGTTTCCTCCTCTCTCTTTCTTTTCTGTTTTCCCTTCGTTTTGTAGTAATTGTATTTCCTCTTCATGGACACGGTCAGGAATTGAACTTCGATTTAATTTGTGCTCATAAAATGGACCAAAAACGTTTAGTTAGGTGTTGTTCAGGTCAAGTTATTCACAAACTTCATAGAAGATGAGACCAATATTAATAATATATGACATAACACTTAAAATGTATTATTAACTTGTTATACTCCACATTTATATCACTCTTTTTAATGAAACTCTTTTTTTTTTCTCCTTTTTTATGTGTGAACTGGGGATGCAGGAAAATTCAATGCATTATTGATTTTAACAGTCAATAATTCTAATTACCACAATAAAACCCCATCATGCATTAGATTCTGACCTAATTTCAGTGGTAAAAATCAAATAGATCTGGACATAGACTCTCATTTCACCCATTTTACTTATTCTTTCCACCTTCTCCTTGTTTTTGATTTTAAAGTAGGAGAAAATAGAAACATCTTTTAGCTTTTTTTACAACTGTAAATAGGTTAGTGGATTCAGCATGAATAAATAAACATGTATACAAAGAGTATGAAAAGCCAGGCGCGGACTGTGTCCTTAAGGGAACGCCTTACACTGATGCCGGCTTTATATTTAATGGCTTTCTCTCTACACACAGAATTCAGACCCTGTGAAATCAAAGCAGACCCTCGGGCTCAGTGTGTGTGTGTGTTACCAAAAGCATCATCTTGTCAGGTTAAAGATACGCCGATCTCATGATTCCCTATGAAGACCTGATCGCTTTACCCTGGAAACAAACGCTTTCAGTTTCAGCATTGTGTGTTTTTCAGGTGATTTCCTCCAGAGGCATCACACAGGAGTCATCGTTTTACTCATCCAATCCCTTTTGACTTTCTTTTCTCCGCTGAACACAACAGGAGAAAATCTGAACACGGTTTGAAGCTTTTATGAAGCTTGAATATTGTATTGTATTCTGTTGTCATAGTCAGAAAAAGCCTCCTTTTGTGCTCTGAGGAAGAAGGAAAGTCTTTATTTTTGAGTGAACTATTCTTGTCAATCAAGTTTTCTAAGCGTTTAACCAAACCAACCCGTTGTAATACAACAACTGAACAAGCCGACTGAGTAAGTCTAGCCTCTGCCTACAAAACTCAGAACAGCCCTCTTCCTGTTGCCATGGTAACCGTGACATCTCTCATCAGTGTATCTTCCTTTTACACTTTTAATTAAACAAAAAAATTAAAAGAAAGGAAAAAAAAATATTAAATGGTGTGGAGTTATCAGAACTAAATGGGTTTAAATGGGTGAGCGGCTCTAATACGATGAGTATAAATCATGTTGAGATGGATAGACCGAAGATAGAAGCACATCTAGTAGATATTTGTATTGAATGCAACTACAAACACTCAGTGTGAGTCAGTTCAGTGTAATTGAATTAGTCTACTGACTCACTGAATCATTTGGGATGTTATGGAATTAACATCTGACTCACTAACTGTCACATCTTCTCTTTAATTAATTAATTCTCTTAATTAATGACAGATTTATGGAGCCATGTGTCGCCTATAGTTAGAACTTGATGTCTTGAAATGTTATCAATACCTAAATATCCATTTTGATTTCTTATTTCTGGAATCATGTTGAACTGCATTACATTGCATATGGATTATGAATTATGATTTTCAAATTTTTTGTGATTTTCTTTGAATTAATTATTGTACAGTAAATGATTGCACTGTCATCCAGATTGAGAAAAGCTTTAGTCACAGTTTTGTGTTTATATTGATGAATGGAGGATATTAATAACCACATGTCTTACTGTAATGAGCCTTTTGGTTTTTCCTGGAACGTCTCAGGACATTATCGGACCGCTTTGACTCTCTCAGGACGTTCTCTCGAGCGGTGCTAAAACTTTATCATAAGATTTTCGTTTTGCTTTGCCTCTCATGCAGCACTTTCTCTCTCTGTCGTTATTTTGTGGGATGCTGAGCACCCGCTGCTTCATCTCTGCTGCTCTACATGCACGTTTCTTCATAATTCTGCATTAGGGATGCACCAAATATGATTTTTCATGGCTGAATCCAATTTTTTTTTATTCCTTTTATGTCCTTGTTACACGTTGCATGTGGTTACTGTAGTAATAACTATAAATTATGCATAATTATAACATGCATCTAACCCTATAGTAAGTACATTTAGTTAATTATTGCATAGTACTTAAATGCATAATTACACTGTAACACAGAAACTTTTTTTAACAAGAAAATGGGCAGATTCCGATACCGGTTGCCTAATAATAATAATAATAATTTTTAAAGTAATTTTTTTTATTTGCTCTGTGACAGGTCAAATCTGCCTTAAACAAAAAATATCTGTAGCCTTTTGAAATGAGAGGCAATCACTGCATTTTAATCGAGATCCAAACAAAGATTATATACACATGTAACATGAGCAGTTGTTTTTGATTTAAATTAGATGCCATTGAAATATTTTGTAGTTTCCTTCAGAAATGCATTCATATTTAGGGATGCACGATATATCGGCCACCATATCGGTATCGGCCGATATATGTTCATTTTTTGATGTTATCGGCCTGATAAGAAAATTTGGCTGATATATTAAAGACGATAAATAATGTATTATTTCCTTCAGCTGAGACGCTTCACATGTGCACTGTTCAACATGATGGGTTTGAATTGCTCGAAATATGATTGGAATCAAAATGCGCAGCACAAGTCTGTCATATATCGGCTACATAACATTATAATGAAAATTGTGTGTTTGGGACGTGGCTTTTAATGCTGAGACTTTAGTTTTTGTAACAGGCTCTCAAAAATGATACAAAAATTTGCATTTAGATTTATCGGCCAATATATCGGTTATTGGCTATCCAATATAAAGAATTATCGGTTATCGTATCAGCCAACATGTTCATATCGGTGCATCCCTAAGCGCAACCGTGACCCGTCCCCTGGCGGGCCGGTACAGCATCTCCTCTTCTGTCGCATCTCTACCCTCCTCTTCAGCGTGTCCCGTCTCTGGCCTGTGGTCACGTCTTGTTTACAGACTAAGCAATATTTCCACACAAATGACATTTTGGGAAATGATTGCAATGCAGTTTGTGTGTAAGTCCGGAACCGAGATTGACCAAAAGAAAACAAAAAACGACCAGACATCAGTCAGATTAATGGCTGGTCGACCGGTGCATCTCTATGATGCTGTCTATGATGCTGTTGTCTATGATGCGGTCTATGTCAACACACTAGGTGTTTGGAACGGCTCCTGTGTGAGTGTGTGAGTGTTGAGGCCAGTGTAGCAGAACAATCTACCGCAGTGCGCTTCAGCCCGACCTCACCTTCTTATCCTCTCTCTCTCTCTCTCTCTCTCTCTCTCTCTCTCTCTCTCTCTCTCTCTCTCTCTCTCTCTCTCTCTCTCTCTCTCTCTCTCTCTCTCTCTCTCTCTCTCTCTCTCTCTCTCTCTCTCTCTCTCTCTCTCTCTCTCTCTCTCTCTCTCTCTCTCTCTCTCTCTCTCTCTCTCTCTCTGATTTACTCGAGAAGAGACTGATTTACTCAAGAAACATTGTGAGGGAGAAATTACTCCCAATGATAAAGATTTGTTTCCAAGGTTGATGGTTTTACCTAATTTAGAGGAGGAAGGTGGAATTTTTCTGGAATCAGAAAGAGTAGTGGTCATGGAATTTGAAGATGTGAATGGCAAGAGATTGTACAAGTCATGTGTGAAATGTTTTAATAAAAAAAAGCATTAAATGGAAAAACTGATACACCTTGGTGAACTGTGTTAGGTTTGGATGAAGTTTTTAAGCCAAATTGGAGAACTTTTTACAAGCCACCATTAAATAAGAAAATTGGAGATTTGCAGTGGAGGATTTTACATTGTATTATTGCTGTAAATGCCTTTATATCTGTGTTGAATCCTGGGGTAGGCCATGAATGCCCATTTTGCCCACAAAGGGAGACTGTTTTTCATGTTTTTATGAGTTGTCAAAGACTTAAACCTTTATTTGAGGTGTTACAACATTTGTTTATGTCTTTTGATGAAGAATTTTCAATGCAAGCTTTTATCTTTGGGGTAAAATATACAAAGAGACGAAAGAGAGAGTGTCAGTTGTTAAATTTTGTTTTGGGCAAAAGTAAAATGGCAATATACATGAGTCGGAAAGATAAAATTGAAAATAATCAGGATTTTAATCTGATGTCTATGTTTGGTGCCATGGTGAAGTCAAGAATTTTGATTGATTTTAGGTTTTATAAAGCTACTTCATGTCTTGCCATGTTTGAGGATGTTTGGTGTTATGGAGGGGCTTTGTGCTCTGTTGTAGATGACAATCTTTGTTTTATTCAATTCATGTAATTTATTTTAATTAAGTTGTTTAAAAAAAAAAAAAATTTAATAAAGGAGTTTTCAAATTCAATTCAATCTCAAATCAAATTCAATCACTCTCTCTCTATCTCTCTATATCTCTCTCTCTCTCTCTCTTCGTGTTTCGGACAGATCCAGGGGTTGATTGTTCCTGTGTCTTCAGCCCTGATTCTGATGCCGATCATGTTGTATCACAATCTGTCTCACATACAGAAGAGCCACAGAACTGAAGCCAGGGTTTTCAGGATTAGTGGTCCTGTATTACTGTTTCTCCTCTAAAACTGCTTCTGTCACGTGCTGAAGGGTCCGTTTAAATACAGTTTCGCCCCTTTGGCTCCATATTCTAGCCATAATGCCGCAAGTCCACTTAAAGTAATTGTTCACCCATAATTAGTGGGTGTCGTAATTTACTTATTTTTGCTTTGTATTAATGTACTTCCAAACCCACAATGACTTTTAAGCACATTAGGCACAAAAGGGGAGTATCCAGGCCAGGAGTATCCCTACAGCTAAAAAACTCAACTTTCTCGCCTAGTGCTGTTTAAAAATGGTGAAATCCATCTATTAGAACGATTAATCAACCCAAGTTTAAATGAGCATATAGTACTCAGTCTCGTTTTTACGTGCATAATACTAGTGATCGACCGATATTGATTTTTATAACCGATACCGATACCGATTATTTGCATGTTTATGTGCCCGATAACCGATATGCAGAACCGATATTTATTTATTGTTATACTTCTGTTTTTGACACAATTATTACAACACAAATGAACTGAACAAACCATTTTATTTATAACAATCACTCCCTCCTTGCATACAAAAAAAATAAAAGTCCATAAAATAAAGTGCACTGTTACAAGTGTCTTTTTTTTTAAATAAAAGCTTTGATGAGGTAAAAAATAAAGCACAAAAATTATTCTAACATATTGGGGGGAAAAAATCTAAATTACCTTTTTTTTTTTTTTTTTGCATAGCTATTTTAGTAGTGTAACTTTATTATTGCATTATATAATTTATATCTAAATTATACATATAATTGATAAGCATCAGCAGCAACAATGTTAACAATAGGCAAAATAAATTTTAAAAGTCTAATGTTTTCATATGGAGAAAATAATTGACAGGGGAGTCATATCACCTTTGCAGAAATGTAATTCATTTTAAACAGTTTTAGAAGGTTTATGTGCCATTTAATAGGTTTAAAGAATGAGGAATAATTCACTGGGTAATATTAATTCACTGAATAATATTAGCTATAACATTGTCAGGAAAGTAACAAACAAAACAGCATATACATCATTTCATTTTCCAACTCGTATGTTATTAAATAATTAATAATATTTTTGTCGGTCTAGATCATGAAATGCTTTTTGACAAAGTGCTGTTTATCTATGCGTTTACACAGAACTATTAGGCTACTCAACCGCGATCGCGCGTGCAGATAATAAATAATTAATTTCCACAAAGCGGTATATTTAGATGTGAATTAGCGAAATAATTGCTATGTAGTAAATGATCATATAATCTTCTAGGGTGTTTAAACAAGATAATCTTGTCAAAAGTTTCAGTCAGTGGCCGTGCTTGAACATTCCTGATCATCAACCCAGTGAGTGCTCAGCAATATGAACGAACTTTTTTTCCGAGACTAATGGTGAGCAAATACAACAGATAGAGAATTAAATTCAGCGCTTTTATTTTCAACATGCACTCATTCATGTCTGTTTTATTTAATTCGTGTAAAGTTTCGTCTTTATTGGGGCAGGACATGACGGATTACGCTACGTGACTCCATGAGTTCTTCTCAATTTTTTAGAACCAAGCTGCATAAATAAACTATATCAGGCATTTATGTCTCAAATCTCATTTCTGCATGTCTGTTATGTTAAATAAAGTTGAATAATTAAAGCACAGCAAGTAGAACATATACTTAGCTGTGCACAGAGTTGTTGTTGACTGATCTCCTCAGACGCGGGCTGCAATGGCGGAATTCTCAAAACGGCCACAAGATGGCGCCATTAATCGGCGAATCCGATATTACAAAACCGATACCCGATTATGGGAAAATGCTTAAATATCGGGAAAAATATCGGTAAACCGATACATCGGTCGATCACTACATAATACACAACTCCTTGGGTAGATAAGTGGTGTGGAGTACGTGTGTATTACACGCCATAATGTGCGTATCATATGTACGCAAAAACGTTTTATTTTTATTGCGCGATAAGTACAATTCGCACTTTCATGAGATCGGGATGACACATCCCACACACACGTCTGTCACCGGTACGGCACACACACTCGACTCCCCTGTGCTTACTTGCAGTCAGTTTTTAGATGTAGCTGAAGTGATCGTCGGCTGTAGTGCCGTGGATCTGTGTAGATTTCTCTGGTTCCTGCCTAGAGTGTTTGGCGTCGCGGAGCCGCAGAGGGAATCGCTGTTGCCGGCGGAGCGAGTGAGCGCTGGGATGAGTGTGTGTGAGCGCTGGGATGAGTGTGTGTGAGCGCTGGGATGAGTGTGTGAGCGCTGGGATGAGTGTGTGTGAGCGCTGGGATGAGTGTGTGAGCGCTGGGATGAGTGTGTGTGAGCGCTGGGATGAGTGTGTGTGAGCGCTGGGATGAGTGTGTGTGAGCGCTGGGATGAGTGTGTGTGTGAGCGCTGGGATGAGTGTGTGTGTGAGCGCTGGGATGAGTGTGTGTGAGCGCTGGGATGAGTGTGTGTGAGCGCTGGGATGAGTGTGTGTGAGCGCTGGGATGAGTGTGTGAGAGCGCTGGTGTGAGCGCTGGGATGAGTGTGTGTGAGCGCTGGGATGAGTGTGTGTGAGCGCTGGGATGAGTGTGTGAGCGCTGGGATAAGTGTGTGAGAGCAGGGATGAGTGTGTGAGCGCTGGGATGAGTGTGTGGGAGCGCTGGGATGAGTGTGTGTGAGCGCTGGGATGAGTGTGTGAGCGCTGGGATAAGTGTGTGAGAGCAGGGATGAGTGTGTGAGCGCTGGGATGAGTGTGTGTGAGCGCTGGGATGAGTGTGTGTGAGCGCTGGGATGAGTGTGTGTGAGCGCTGGGATGAGTGTGTGTGAGCGCTGGGATGAGTGTGTGTGAGCGATGGGATGAGTGTGTGTGAGCGCTGGGATGAGTGTGTGTGAGCGCTGGGATGAGTGTGTGAGAGCAGGGATGAGTGTGTGAGCGCTGGGATGCGTGGGATGATTGAGGAGAGCGGTTGGAGGCTCTTCAAACGGGTGTCTAGTGTTCCATGACGTCAGGACACTGTTATATAAACCTCCAGTGAGGCTGTGATATCTGTGTGTTGTCTCAGTGCTGATGGAGGACGATGACTAGACTAGGATACTGTAAATACTGAGGAAAGTGTTGGAGAAAAAAGAAACTGTTTTATTGTCATTTGTACACTGTTCTCACAGTTTTTCCACAATAATGATGATAATAAAATAAAACAATAATAATATTTTATTATAATATTTAGTAATTTTGATATTCTTGTTTGTTTTTTTGGCCAATACCGATGTCTTGGATAGCAGAGTGGCTGATATAAAGCATATATATATATGTGTGTGTGTGTGTGTGTGTGTGTGTGTGTAATGTATGTACACTTAAATTAATTAAATAACAAGCATAACATGCTCTTCTCATCACAGTTAAAAAATGCTCCAACCCTGGAATGTTTTAAGAAGTTTATTAAGACTTATTTATTTAAAGCTCCAGTCCGTAACTGTTTTGGGTCAAAAATCATCCAAAATAAATTTGAGCAAGTACATAACCAGCCAGTGTTTAAAACTCTCTGCTTGCCGTAGCTCGATTCAAAACGGTACGCTTGTAGTAATGTTTTTAATTCCAGTGGTACTGGTGGATTTCAGAGCTTGTCTTTGCGTCAATGTCACATCTGTACACACACACATCTACGCACACACACATCTGCGCACACACACATCTGTACACACACACACATCTGCGCACACACACATCTGTACACACACACATCTGCGCACACACACATCTGCGCACACACACATCTGCGCACACACACATCTGCGCACACACACATCTGCGCACACACACATCTGTACACACACACATCTGTACACACACATCTGTACACATAAAGAAGAGTCTCGGCTAGTATAAGCTATATTGCGTGTGAGGATGTTGAAGGTGGAGATTTATGGCCTTTTCTCACAGCACTTGATATAATTAAACTTATTAATTTGATGGCGGATCCAGAAAGGTTCAAATGACGATCACCAGTGACAACAAATTCACCCGCTGTAAAATACAGAAGACTTCGGACTGAGAGTTTGGAAAAGAGATTGCAACCGGCCCATGTGAAAACAAGGATAATATCGGAAGGGCTTTAAATGTAGTCACGCAATGCCGAGGTTGTTAACATTAACAATTTGAGAACAAAGTATAATTTGCACGGTTTTACTTGATATGATAATTGATCGTTAGATTTAATCAGCGCGATTTACTGCAATGCTTTTTTTCAGTTAGTTGGTCAGAAGAACAAGTGGATGTTTCTTACTTGTTCAGACATTTTAGGGTGAAAATTCGTATGTTGGTCATACTTCCAAAAAGTATAATCTGTGATTGTGAATGCCAGTATCCACACAGGCGGCGACTGACACACACACTCTCCCCAAACATTGTGTTCATCCGCGCTGTGTCGTGCCGAAGCACAACTCACATAAAGTTGATAACTCCGCGAATGACTGCAATTGCAGATTTCGAACAGAGATGGCGACAAAGAGGAAAAACTACAGACTGCAGCTTTAAGATATTCTTTTATTAACTTATTTATTTTAACTGTTGTTGCATGTTTGTTATACTTATACTTTACTGATGTAGCACTTTTTGCATATTTACTAAATTAGAAATAATTATAAAAAACTTTAAAAATTAATTTAAACAGATTTATGCTTCTTAGATATAATAATATTATAGTATTTTTCACAAATAAAATTAAAAACGTGCTCAAGTGCTGGCGTTCTTAGCGCTGTCAAAATAAGTGTCATCGCTGTCAAAATAAAAGGTGCTTCTGACAGTCAAGATGAAGTCGATAAAGATGCCAAATGTCGGCTGATATGTCAGTTGACCAATTATTATTATTATTATTATTTTATAAATGTAAAAAAAAAATTCTAGTCATACCTAGCTCTGAAATGTTTGGTCTTTGTTTAGTTATGAGTGTAAATTGGTCTTGTCTGGCTTTTCTTGTCCTCAGGTTCTTCATCAGGATGTTGCAGTGATTGTAGTGAAACATCTGATCGAGACGATGGGGATTTTTGGGAACCTGGCCTGTACGGGTCAGACCAACTGTTACAGCAACTCTTCCAAAGACTACTGTTACTCGGCCCGGATCCGCAGCACAGTTCTGCAGGGGCTTCCCTTCGGAGGGGTTCCCACGGTCCTCGCGCTCGACTTTATGTGCTTCCTGGTAATTGACTGGCGTGAAAAAATGTACACCTTGATGTCTCTGAGCTCTGTCTGTAGAATAAGAATATTTGAATATTAGCTGCAAAATATCTGTCCTAAACGCACCAAATTAGTGATTTAAAAGCTTAATGGTTCAAACATCATTAAACACAAAATGAATAGTGGAATCTTAGTATATTATCCACTAATGGTGTTTTTCGAGTTGATTTTTTTGATGAATCGCACAAACCTGTCAAGAGAATTTCCCAGTAGGGCTTGCGACAGTCGGACTACGACTACTTTAAACACTAGTCAACGCTTTCAGAAGACATTGAGTATACAAACGCTCAATAACCACAACAACACGCTTGTTTTTCTTATCGCAATCCAGCGAGCCATGACCAAAACCAAAGAGAGTATGTGGCAGGGAGACGATAACAGCTTGAATTTTGTCCTATTTTATTATAAACTATTTTGAACTGGTTGAGTGAAGCTCTAAGTGATGTGAGGACAGATCCATTGCTATTACTGTTAAAGACTTGTGAAATGTAAAATGAAGAGGCTAATGTTGTACAAGAACCCTTGGCTAACTATTAAAATGAATTTATTAATATACATTTATGCACATATTGATTGACGTCAAAGTTAAGCTCCATTATTTTAATGTTTTTACGGTACGTGTAAGAGGCACAGTTGTTGCATTCATTGGGCTGTCAATTAATAAACACATTTTTTCTTTTGAAATGGAAACATAAACCAAAAGTAGTCGAGTAACTCGGGTGTTGTTTTGATAAGTAACCGATTAGAAGAAATCAGTAGTAGTGCAACCCCTATTTATCATATTGTACTCCAAAAAAAAAATTCTAAAGATAGCAATAAAAATATATTTTGCCTTTAGAAAATAAAGCCTTTTTTAGGCCCTTTAAGATATTTAGCATTGAGACATTTCATGACAATTGAAATAGTGTTGTCATGGCACCATTGGGCAGTCGTGGCCTAATGGTTAGTGAGTCCGATTGGTAACCCAAAGGTTTCTTGTTCAATTCCAGTACTTTCCACTTTTTTCACTTCAAAATCACAGTAGTCTGTATCAATACTAATTTCAGACTTTCCATGGATTGGCAAATTCAATGGATTGACCCACTTTTCTGGTTGTCTGGTCAGTTATATTCACATAATCACTTCAGATGGAAAAAATCCATGACCTTGCATTTTAAATGTACATGAGCAGACAGAGCTACACAACAGCAGTTGTTTTACCTAGCAACTGTGTCAGCTCGACAGCACCATGGCTGCCCTCTTAACCTACATTTCTGCTGATGACTTCAGCTGCGAGCTACACGTCAATGTAAACTGCAAGCTGTAGTTCTGCTTCTCTTCTCAGGTCAATATACACAAGATTGAAAGCTCTAAACTGCTTCAGAAGCAAATTTTATCCTCAAATCTATTAATTGCATTATTCTTTTTTTCAGTGTGGAAACTAGCGTTTTTAGTTTTTATATTACAGTATTGAAAATTTGGTAGCGCTTTAGACTACAGCCCGGAAAGTACTGTGTAATTAAGAGGAATTTACAGAGTAACTTTCGGTAATTATAGTGTACCTATAAAGTACTTGCATGTAAGTATAAGGGAACAATATGTAAAGTTTGGGGAATAAAGGGGTAACAACCAGGAGAATTAAAAAAATATTTACACTGTAAGTATTATAGAACTAAGGGGAACTTATTCTACGATATTATACAACAATCTTATATTTGGGAGCAATTTAGCGAGAACATATACGGCATACCTTTTTGTAATAATTGTGTACCAAGGCAATACATACTGTATAGGCTTTTTAAAAATGACAGGGTACATATCTATGCATTTATACTTTTATTTTTTATTTTTTGATAGCAAAAGTGCAGATGTTTATGTTTGGGCTAACATGTTTCAAGGCAAGAAAAGCTAAGACTATTGCAATTTTTTTAAATCCTGGGAAATACATCTTGTTTCATGTGGTTACAGGGTAAGTGGTACTTGTATAATAAATAAAGGTTTCTGAGTCAGTGATATAAGATTGTGTGTATGCATTTTTATTGTACTTACCCTGTAACTACATGGAACAAGAGGGTAACAAGCTACATGAAACAAGAGTATTTTCCCCCAATATTTAAGCAAAAGTTGCAATAGTTTTCGTTTTCAGTGCAATTTTGTTAAAAAGATTACATTTTAAAAATTACAGGGTACATATCTATTATATCTATTTATAAAGCCTATACAGTATGTACTGGTTCAACATTATTTCAAAAAGGTACGCAGTGTATGTTCTTGCTAAATTGATCACAAATGTAAAATTGTTATATCATAATAGTAGAATAAGAACCCCTTAGTTCTATAATACTCACAATATTAACAAATTTTTTAATTCTCCTGGTTGTTACCCCTTTATTCCCCAAACTTAAAATATTGTTCCCTTATACTTATATTGTTAGTACGTTATAGGTACACTATAACTACCGAAGGTTACGCTGTAAAATTGCTTTAATTACCCAGTACTTTCCGGGCTGTAATCTAAAGCGTTACCGAAAATTTCATGTCACAATATTGATTGTTTGACTTCTCTCTTACTCCTAGTTTGGCTGATCATTTGCTTCTCTCTCCATCTCAGGTTCTTCTTTTTGTCTTCTCCATTTTGCGTAAAGTGGCGTGGGATTACGGCCGCCTGGCCCTGGTGACGGATGCTGACAGGTAAGGACATGTCGTTGTCAAACTTGTTTGATTGATGTGTGTTATTATGTGGATGTCAAATTGAATGATTTCTCAGATGTATCTCGTGTTAATTCTTCAATTCTCCTGTATATTCTCTGTGTGTGGTTTAAAAGAACATGTATGCTTGTGCATTTCCTGGAAAAGTGCAAGAAAAAGATAGCAAGGTTAAGAATGAGAGCATTTCGTCCTTGCATCTTCTGAATCCCATGGACACAGCCTGGAAAATTATAGGGATTTTGCAGCTGCGGATGAAGGGGTTTTGCCCATTTCAGAATCCCTGTTTCAAGCTATCAACTGAAATGACCAGCAATGGAGATGATCTCATCCAATCAATAAAATCCTTTCTCAGACTATCTCCAGAAGTGGCCAATATTGGACGAGAACCTGGTGTTTAAGGAGAATTACTGTGAAGAGCAGATTCAACCTCACTTTCTGTTAACCACGGGTCTTAGGAGCACATTTGAGTCAACGGAGAAGACCACCTCTGGTTTCTGATTTAAAAAAAAAATTGTCTTGGTGTTTTACGGGATGGAATTTAGTACTTTTTTTTTTTTTTTTATGAGATATGGATTCAAGCCCACTGCTCTTTCCATTATAGCCAAATTAATGACACAAACAGTGTTACAAAAGGCAATCTCCAATTACAGCCAACTTTAGCCTTCATCAGAGTCTAAATAGTTGGCAAAAGTAGAGCAAATGACAACAGTCGTCCAAGAGCTGGACTTCTTGATCAAAGTTGAAGATTCATCAGGATTTCCTAGTTATAGCGCCTCCATTGACGGAATTGGATGAAAATTGGTGCGTGTCCTCAAATTGTCCTGATGTTCATATATACCAAGCTTTAGTAAGTTTGATCATTGCGTTCGGAAGTTACGTTCATTAGTAGAAATAGGCTATGGCCAAATATTTATTCGGCTTGTGAGTGCAGAATGAATTAATGAATAAAAATCCCCTAAATGATGTTCTTTCTGGAGTGTCTCTTGATGATCCTACCCTTATTATTCAGGTTCTGCCTCACTGAGACGGTCTTCCTCCATCTGTGTCTTCCTCATACGGTCTCACAGCTTGAATATACTGGTGCACCTAAAAACTTTACAAAAAAACATTTATTTGGCAGGGGTAGGAAGTGAATTAAAGGCTGCTCACACACACACACCATCTGCTTCATAACACAGTGGGTTTCATTGTCGCTGAGCAGATTTGCTGTATTTCTGGTGCTGTCAGTGCACATCACTGCTGTGTGTTTCTATTTTCACACTGCTCTTCCTCCTTTCCACTTTTCTTCCCTCGCTGGTGCAGAATGGAGCCAGAAATATTTCCTTGTATCATTTTCCATTGAATCGATCATGTATTATTTGCTTCTTATTATTGTTACTGGAAATTGACTCAGCCGCTGGCATTGTCTTTTTTTAACTTGGTTACATAATTACCACATATTTATTTATTTTAAAGACTGAGCTTGTAAAGCCTGCAGTTTAAACTGGTAACCAGAAAGTACCATTAAACACATTCATATTCTGAAGGGTTTGAAGGCTCTTGTAATGATTGTTTTCTTGTTAAAAGTCTAATTGTTTGTGCTCCCATGATGCCTCACTTCTTCCTGTAATAGAGTGGACAGAGGAAATAGCATTGATGAGCTTCCTTTTAGAGTCTCACAGTTGATTAATAGACATTTTGAATGTCCGGCTCCCTCTTTCACAGCGTACATTTGTCCATTCAATCTCTAATTTACGTCATTTATAGCCAAAGGCAATTTAAAAACCACAGTGGCTTTTGCATATTGACTGTGTTTTTAGATTGAAGTGTTTGTGGACCTGCTGACTGCACAGCGTCCGTCTGTAATTACAGCGACACACTCCAGAGTAAAGACCCGTCAGATTGCTGATTCTGTGTTTCTCACGTGGACTGTACATTAAACACGAGTCTCCAGTTTACACTCTTGTGACTCTACGGTTCATAGTGAACAGATCTGCATGTAAACACTTGAGAGCTGAAGTGAATGCACAGTTGTAATGTGGTGTAGCCAGTTGTGGGCATTTAATGAATATCCTATATAATATCACAGAAACATTGAGCATGTGCAAACTGGAACATAACAGCATTTTTGGCATTGGTACTTTATTTTATTTCTTTACAAGAACGTATTTTAATTTCACATTAGTCATCTTTAAAATATATAGGGTCTCATTCATGAAACATTCGTAAATATACGAGTAAATATGAGAGTGATTTGCGCGTAAAGAGACCTTCCCGAAAACTCATCTCCTGATTCACAAATACTTCGTAAACGTCAGATGTGATAGTGAAGTGTGTGTGTGTGTGTGTGTGTGTTAATGAATGCGTGCACGCTCATTCTCAATTACCATAAATCCCGCCCATTAAATCCGACTGACAACTATATATGGGCATCATATTATGACACCAAACGAAGGATTTTGACATTTCTTCTCAAAAGCGAATGAAAAAGAAACATTTCTCAGATGCAGAAATCGAAGTTTTATTATCAGAAGTTCATTTAAAACACCACATTTTATTTTCAAGCGTAGGCTACATAGTGGCGTATCAGGTCCTAAAGAAACCAAGCTTGGCAGCATTACAGATGCAGTTAATGGAGTTTCATCTGTTAATCAAACAGTCCCAGAAGTAAAAAGAAAAACCGTATGTATTTACTATATATAATATTTTTTCAAAATGCTGTGTAAATATGTACCCGATTAAGGTGAATTAAAATGCAGCCTCAAGGCCTGTTCACACCGGCCGACGTTTAACGCCTCGTGACTAAACAAAGGGCGCCAGTGTGAGTGTGCACACCGACACGAAAAACGCCACGTGTAAAAGCGTCATTTTTTTTAAAAAACGCCTCTGGTTCGGTTTTTTAGTTTGACGCGCCGCGTCAAAAACTATCCGACCAATGAGATTGCCGCTTTTGCTCACGTGTCTGGAGCTTCTGAAGTTACAGTAAAACACAACTTAGGGGCGCTCAAACACAAAACGGTCTTGCCGAACACACATGCAACGGCGAAGAAGATATACGCCAAGTAGCGTCTACACTGCCGGGAAGAAATAAGACGAGGAAGATGCAAGGCAAGATGAATGTAGACCTGCTGGTCTCGTTGGTGTCGGAACATGAAGAACTATATGACAAACGCGACAGCGACGACAAAAATCTTGATAAAAGAGAACTGTTATGGAGTGGTATTACAGAGCAAATGGGCGCCATCTAATGTCAGGGAATGAATTTGCATGTTCACTCTGCTCATCGTCAGTGAAAATCGCTTGGGTGTGAACACAAAAAACGCGTTGGAAAACGCTGCCGAATAACGCGTGCCGATATTCGTCCCGGTGTGTACGAGCCTTTAGTTATTAATGAGCAAAACGTTCAGATGTTAAACGCACTATTTACGCGTGGCTGGGAGCAGGTGTAGATTTCTCTCGTACCAACTAACATTTGGAAAATACAAACATTTTAATGAATCCGAAAATTTACGCCAGAACCACTTTACACACGATTCACACACAAATTCGTTCTGCTCGTGTTTCATGAATGAGACCCATTGAGAGATGCTGAAATGTTCTCAGATATATCATGCATCTCTAATCACCTAACAACGCTCTGTTTCCACAGTTAAAGATCTGACAGCTGCAGTCTTTAGAGATTGTTTGATTTGAATGAGTTGAAGCTTATTTTTTTCCTTCCTCTTTTCTTTCCTTCCCAAGACAGAAGAGAAGATTCAACGGTCTGGAGGAGCGGGAGTAGTATGTTCAGTTATTGTTCCTATGCTTTATTCTGCTCACTGGTGAACTAACTGCTCACTACTTCTGATAAACTAGTGTGTGTGTGTCATGGTTTGTTATTATGGAGGTTCCTCACCTTTGACCTTTTCTAATACACCACGGGTGACATGTCGCTTTAGAGATGTGTGTGTGTGTGTGTGCGTTTGCTGTCCTGAGTGTTTTCTCTGATTGCACACCACATACTAATTTTCCTCTGGTGTGTGTTTGTGTGTGGTGTTTGACTCACTCATGTGAATTTGCTTTCCAAAGGCCTCTAACACATGAGTGTCAATAACAGCCTGTCCTTCGTGTCTCTCTTTGTGACGTCTGTTATGTGACTACAGTACGAGAAAGGAACGGAATAACTATGAGCCCGTACGCAGGTAATAGAGCTCTAGCGTGTCTCTCTGACCCGTTGTGACCCCACAGAGTGGATCCAAACAAGACCCCTCAGTATTGTGAGTCTTCCCGCCCTTGTGAATGTGGCCAGTCAAGTATATCTTCTCATGTAGAGCTTTTCTTCAAAAGTGGTGATCGTAGTTGGATATGACCTCCTCCTCAAACCTCTTGCACACGAACACAGAGCTGATCTCTTAGTTTTTATCACACTCATGATATTCCAAACTAGGGAATAGTCTTTAAAAGTAAATTTACTTTACGTCTTTAGTTAATTTATCACAATTGGTGACTACTTGTCATCCAACAACTGATTAATTATCGTTATTATTTTTAAGTTGTAGCTTTAAATTATTTTATTATTTTGTTTTTATTTTATTTTACTTTTACTTTATTTTTTTTATTACAATGGGCGACTACTTGTCATCCAACCACTGATTGTTTTTTATTTTAAGTTGCAGCTTAAAATTATTTTATTTAATTTGTATTATTTTATTTCCCCAAAAGAACAAAAAATGCCATAAAAGCACCATTGAAGTAGTCCAGACCTGGAATATAACACAGAAGCTAAAAGACTTTTTTTGTATTTTTATTTATTTATTTATTTTTGGTTATTGATATGAACATTCTGCTAAACATCTGCTTTTGTGCAGCACAGAAGAAAAATGGTAATATGGGTTTGGTTTGGAATAACATAAGAGTGAATAAAAATATTTAATTTGAACAATTCCATTTTTTTGGGGTGAACTATTCCTTTGTATACGATATGAATCATACGCTGTATAGCGTTTCTAGTCCATTTATGGCATCAGCAGTTTTCAGTTTTTTGCCACACAAACACTGCTGTCTTATTGATTGACAGGTCATGATAAAAGAAAACAAGTGTAGAAATAGATCTTGGATTCAGTTCAGTGGATTACAAAGGTCCGGAAACGCTCAATTAGTTTAAAATGTTAATTCTGGCTGGGTTACCTTTTCAAACGTCTGTTCTTATCACTTGTTTTGAGACGCACTTGTTTCCGATAAGCCAGCGAGAGAAAGTTCCCTGCGTCCCTCATGCACAGATCCATGTTCTGCGGTTAGTCTAATGAGTCTGTCAGTCATCAAGAGGAACCACGTTAATAAAGTCATGGGACAATATCCTTTTTTTTTAAGAACTGTGCCATTGCTCGGACAAAGAAAAAGAGGATCCGGCTCTGCTGGTTTAACAATAACATCAGAGAACATGTCTTCATCAAGTACAGTTAGCTTATTAAAGCTGTGATTATATAGTTTACATTTGTGACGATATAAACTATATGAGATTCGCTAGTGTATATCGCTTTACGTGAGTGTACTGTGTGTTTTTATACAGTGTATAATACAGTTTTTGCCATGATATTTTGTCATTGTTCAGTTCTCAGGTTAATGGAAATGAGGTTCACAAATCCTTCGGTTCAGATCCGGCTCTGCATTTAAGATGTTTTTTAGCTGCCAAACACTCAAAATTGAGTTTTATGAGGCTGGAAAGACCTCAAACATCTTCCTGTCAGGATTGTTTAGATCTGTATTTGTTCTGCGGTGTGTTTCGGGAGTAGATTAGTGTTCATCTGAACTGTGGATTAATATCTTTCAGCGTACGGAGGGAAATGTGCTTTTACAGATGCATTCTCAGTTCTTCAAGCACATAAATACTTAATATCCCATCAACCCTGAGATGAGACTGACCTATATTTGCCTGTGTGGACCTGAATGTTCAGACGTTCTGACTGTCCGGCTTCGCTCGCTTCATTTCAGACCTTCAAAATAACCCCAAACATCCAGTTTAACCCTTCAGAAGACCTGATTTCTGACATGTTTCTCACTTTATTCTTTCTCTTTTTCCTTCTGCTTTCTGTCTTTCTCTCTGTGTGTGTGTGTGTGTGTGTAGTGTGGCTTCAGCTCTACATTCTGAAACGCCGGACCGTTATGAACGTCTCACCTCCGTCTCCAGCTCGGTGGATTTCGAACAGCGAGATAACGTAAGACACCTGTCAATCACTCCCTCTGGCCCCGCCCCCTCATCTGTATTCACAGCTGATTGACTGTCGTGGGTCACATGACCGTGTGTGATGATCGGCGTAAGAGTCGGTGACTGTTAAATAATTCAGGGTTGGCAGTTGTGTATGTGTGTGTGTATTTTGTCTTCAAGCTTAATGTGAAAGTGTTTTTCTTCCTGCATTCATGAGGTCTAAATGTTTTTTTTTTTGTAATAAATGAATACTTTTATTTAGCAAGGACACATTAAATTGATCAAAAGTGACAGGAAAGACATTTATAAAGTTACATAATATTTAAATTTCAAATAAATGCTGTTTATTTTCTTCAAAGAAACCTGAAAAAAAAATTATCACGGTTTCCACAAATTTATGAAGCTGTTTTCAACATTGATAATAATCATAAATGTTTCTTGAGCATCAAATCCTCATATTAGAGTGATTTCTGAAGGATCATGTGACACTGAAGACTGGAGTAATGATGCTGAACATTCAGCTTTGATCACAGGAATAAATCACACTTTACTGTATATTCACATAGAAAACAGCTATTTTAAATTGAAATAATATTTCATAATTTAACAGTTTTTACTGTATTTTTGTTTAAATAAATGCAGCCTTGGTGAGCAGAAAAGACTTTCAAAACATTTAAAAAATTCTTACTGACTGGTTGTGTGGGCGTATATTCATGTATACTGTATATAAACACACATTCTCAGAATGCTTTTTTGTCTAGTTTTGCAGTGTTTGAAAGCCAGATTGCATTTTTTGCACTTCATCTGGAAGCAAAGCCAAGTTAAAGGGACACTGCAATAAAAAAACATAAATACAATTTGTTGGCAATTTGACTTTGGATCCAACTGGATGTCTTTACTACCGTTTCCCAAAGCCCCTCTCGCTCCCCGTGGACATCATTGATTTTCCCATGCAACACAGACCTCACGTCAACGTAATATACGCTCGGAAAGAAACAAGCGGCCTTCACAGAGGGCAAAAACTTCCTCCCTCCTTCAATTCTGTTCAAATCACAGTCATGATGAACCAGCATTTCTGCACTCGTTCGGGACGCCGTCCTTGAAAGTCCCCAGAAGCCTTCAGGAGAGAAACTGACTCGAGCAAACCTCGATTATAAACCCCCTCGAAGTGAAACTGACTGAGAGGAAAAGCTGAGAAGAAACGCTTGGCCTTTAAGGCTCTATGAACTCTGGGATGTGGATGGAAAGTCACGAGTCGCACGGGTTTATCTGTGGAATAGCCAACAATACATTGTATGGGTCAAAATTATAAATTTTTCTTTTATGCCAAAAATCATTAGGATATTAAGTAAAGATCATGTTCCAGGAAGATATTTTGTACATTTACTACCGTAAATATATAAAACATGTATTTTTGTGAGTGAATGCTGCACAATCGCCAACATAAATGGACTTTAAAGGCGGTTTTCTCAATGTTTAGATTTTTTTTTTCACCCTCAGATTCCTCTACCAAATATCGTCCTATCCTAACAAACCATACATAAATGGAAAGCTTATTTATTCAGCTTTCATATGCTGTATACATCTCAATTTAAAAAAAAATTGACCCATGTGACTGGTTTTGTGGGTCACGTATGACGATGGCTGATGGTAAAAATAATATATTTTATTGTCTGATAAAGATTATTGGCTTATACATCAGTGCATCCCTACTTAGTGGTCCTCCATTGTTAATCCGTGACTGTGACGCGTTTTCATCAGGTGACATCATCATCACCCACCGAAGTCAGCCGGTGGGACGCCACTTTAAGCCTGTTTTCCAGCCTCTTAAGAGATCAGTGCAGGACTTCAGCATCTCCTGTGTGTCTTCACCTGCATTCACCTATAATCCTGCAGAGAAATCACCCACACACACACACACACACACACACACACACACACTCACCGACTGACCCGCCGAGGCTTTTACAGGCCTGGCCGCATGTGTTGAAGCTCTTGTATTGATATATGCAGTAATAGTCTGTTTATGATTGTGTGTACTGCATTATGCGTGTGTGTGAGAGCGAGACTGAGCAGTGTGTGTGTGACAGTACATCGTTTGGACAGTCATTCATAGTTTGATGTGCTTTTATTGCAGGGCTTCTGTTCCTGGTTGACTGCCATATTCAGAATAAAGTAAGTGGCTCTTTGGCTCTAGCATGAGGTTGTTAATATCAGTCCCACAGTATAGCAGAATACGCAGCGCTAGACATGTAGTGCACACTATATAACAGTGATTTCTCAAATGTTTTTGACAGCCGAACCCCTTTCACCTAAAATATTACCTTGAAATCTCTATTAATCTCTATTAAGAAAATATTTCAATAATTTCACAGTACATGTACACAGTTCTGTGATGACGGTTAATGTTCACATGAATGCAGGATAACAAGAAAAATATTTCATTTTTTGTTAGGCATTTCTTTTGAAAATTACAAAATGCTTTAATTCATTTTTTAAAAAATTGTTTGGATTTGTTATTGAAATGGGGGTTTTTTTAAGCGTGCATTTAAAAAAATTAATGAATAAATGTTGATACTTTTTTGTTTATGATTTAAAAACTATTTATTTGAATTGTACATTTTTATGATTTCATTTTTAGTAAGTGTTAGTTAAGTGTACATTTTTATGATTTTATTTTCATCATTATTTTAAATGTATATATTAAAAAAATTAAATGAATATTTATAATGTATATTCAAAAAAGAATATATATATATATATTCTATTATATATATATATATATTTTTTTTTTTTTAACTGTACATTTTAATAATTTTTGTTTTTTGTTTATTTTAAGTGTACACTTTTATGATTTTATTGTTAGTGTCTTATTTTGATTATTTAATTTTAAATGTATTTATTTGAATTGTGCATTTTTATAATTTTACAAATTAGTGTTTTGTTTTGATTTGCTTTGATTTTAAAACCATTTATTTGGTAACAAATTGTCACTTATATGGACAAATTTTACCATGTCCATATTACATGTAGCTACCGTAGTAATAACTATAAATTATGCATAATTACATGCAACTAACCTTAAATGCACCCTAACCCTATAGTACGTACATTTAGTTAATTATTATTACTCAGTACTTAAATATAAAACTACACTATAACACTGACACCTTAAAATAAAGTGTAACCATTTATTTATCGTGAATCTCAGTTTGGGAAACCCTGCACCATACTGTATACTCCGTTCTATATATTCTATAAGCCATACTATTTATCCCATACACTATAGTTCATACTCTCTACTTCTTATTCCATACTTCAAACTCAATATCTCCATCCTGTATAGTCTTTATAGTCTGCAGTTCATACTCCGTAATCAAGCACTCTCCGTACACTGTAGGTATTCTCCATATCACACAGTATGAGGGTCGGCTAACGTGAGTCTCTGTCTCCACAGGGACGAGGAGATCCGGGAGAAGTGTGGAGAAGATGCCGTCCACTATCTGTCGTTCCAGCGGCACATCATCGGCCTGCTGGTGGTGGTGGGCGTTCTGTCGGTGGGCATCGTTCTGCCCGTCAACTTCTCAGGCAACCTGCTGGGTGAGTCCCCCGGGAACTGCAGGGTTCGTACAGGGCTGGTCGATCATGATTTCACTTTTCACTAACTTTAGTTAGTGTGTAATGTTGCTGTTAAACATCTGCGTTACAACCAAGCGTGCCGCACAAGCCCTGAAAAGTGAAGCCAGAGCGTCTCGATCGCCCCCCGGTGGCCGGTCCCAGTATAGCTCATAAGCCCCGCCTCCACGAGTTATTCAACGGCACGTGAGACCAACTAAACAATTAAATTACACTTCAAATATTGTTTTTCCAAAGATGGTTTCTGACATTAACGTTAGTTTTTATCACGCTGATGTAATTCCAAGTGTTTGTCTTTAAAATAAGTTTGTTTTTAGTGATGCGGTGGTGGTGACGTCATGATTGACAGCTGTGATTGACAGGTTCTCTGAGCGAAGTAGTCACTGAAGCACCAACAGACTTTTTTTCGGGATCTTCGGAGGACTGAGCAGATCGGAGCTTTAAATTTAATATCTAAATTTCTATAATTAATTTAAAATAAAGTGCCGGAGCGTGTGCTTGCGATTGGTTCAGCGAGAGTGAGGGCGGGGCCTTGATTTCACGGCTTTACTTCCGGCTCACGACTGCGCAGGTCTGGTCCCGAGATCGCTTCTGCGCAGACTCAAGTACAAGATGTCAGCGCCGTATCGGGACACTGGCGGCTTCACTTCTGACCAGTGGAAGAGAGCGAAGGGGCGTCGTCCATCTTTTTTACAGTTTTTTTTTTTTTACGCGGTTTTACTGACTCTCAAAGAGGGACCATTTTAACATGCTGTAAAAAATGATCTGTCGGGTATTTTGAGCTTAACTTCACATACACACTCTGGGGACAACAGAGACTTATTTTACATCTTGTAAAAAGGGTCATTATACCACACCTATAAAGTGCTTGAATTTGACGTTTTGAAATATAAGTCCTGGAAAACCCTTAAACAGACATACTTATGAAAAGGTACTTGAAAAGTGCTTGAATTGGGGAAAGACAATACATGTGAAATTAGTGTTTAATTTTATTGATAAAACAATCTTTTCACACAATCAACGCTGCAACCCGTCTGATACAGATATAGAGGCATCTCGCATGGCTATGAGCGTGATATTGCTCATATTAATATTAGGTATATGATACATCTTTCATTCTTCAGGTCAATTATATATTCATGGCAGAAAAAATCAGTTTGAATAAGGAAAGCGATATCTTTGGCACAGTATTCTTTCAATGGTTAAAGTTACCGGAGTTATTGCTTGTGTTGCACTTGCATTTTGTTTTATTAGTTTATTTTTGTTTATCTGTTTACCTTTTTTTTCAGAATTTGAAAAATATTAAAGATATTGTTTGATAAATGAGATCTCTGATTGTAGTCCTTAAAAAAAAAAGAAAAAAAAGTAGTGCTTAAAGTCCTGGAATTGAATTTTCCAGTGTCTGTACGAACCCTGGAGCTGTTGATTATTGGTTGTGGTAATTGGCCATAAGTTTCAGGAGAAGAATCAAGAGCAAGATCTACGACCTCCGCTTTCCTCCAGTTATATTTGTGAGCACAGGTCTCTCCATCATTAGCCGGCCCGGACGCTGTGCTAACATTAGCGCTGGTCGTGTCCCGTCTCTCTGACCTCTGATAGATTATTATCTGAGAGGGTTAATCCACAGCGCTCCGCTTGAGTAATGAGATTGAACTTCTCTCTGCTCGCCGGGTAATTGGTCGCCTGTTACAGGGACGGAGAGAGCAGCGAAAGAAGGCAGAAAAACTAAAGGAAACGAGTCAAATCGATGCTGGGCGCTTTGCACGAGTCCTTCGAGACGTGAACATTGTGAACCGAGGACAGAGAGCACCGGGAGAAACGCCTCGCTGCTTAGACGTCTGAGTGACATCGAAAGCGACCAATCACAGTTTAGGGCTCCGTTTAAGCCTGCAAGAGAAAATGTTCACTTTCTCGGCTTGAGTTTTGAATTGCTTCAACACGTGTGTGTGTGTGTGTGTGTGTGTGTGTGTGTGTGTGTGTGTATGTGTTTCAGGCCTGAGATAGAAGGAAGGATTGAAGTGTGAGCATAACCGCCAGTTTAACACACTACTAACTAACTCAACCAGGCCCCGCCCCTTTATTCTGCGTATGAATTATTATAATGAGGAATATTGTGACGTGTTCGTTCCCGGAAGAAACTCAAGACTACAATGGAATTGCTTCAACACGTGTGTGTGTGTGTGTGTGTTTCAGGCCTGAGATAGAAGGAAGGATTGAAGTGTGAGCATAACCGCCAGTTTAACACACTACTAACTAACTCAACCAGGCATCTTGGTCCCCTTTATTCTGCGTATTAATTATTGAAATTAGGAATATTGTGACGTGTTCGTACCCGGAAGAAACTCAAGACTACAATGGAGTTCAGAAACACTGACACTGGTATAGAGAAGAACTCCCACTGGAGGGACTTTGTGCTTTTGAACTATTTTATTTTTATGTATATTTTTATTTTTTTACTTTATTTTTTGTTGCTTTTTATTAAATTAATTTTTAATGTATTTGCTTTATTTTATTTTTTATTTTTTATCTATTTTTTTCATAATTTATTATTTCATATTTTATTGACTTTATGCATTTATCTATTTTATTTTCTATTTTACTAATTTATTATCTGCTTGTTTTTGTTAACTTTTTTATGCATTTATCTATTTTATTTGAAAAAGGCCGTAACGTGACCACGTTTAACACATTCCGACAGCGTTTCCTAAATATGACCCTTTTTGTTAGCTTCCAAAAGCACAAATTAAGTTATTGTTATTGTGTTGTTTTTTTCTCAGACAACAACGCATACAGCTTTGGACGTACAACAATCGCCAACTTGGATTCCAAGTGAGACATTTTATTCATTGCACACACATTGAAAACCTCCCTGTATGCTTTAATTGAAGGATTCTGGGTAAAGTGGGCTTGTGTTTCTCTCTCTGTGCTTCAGGAATAACCTCTTATGGCTGCACACGTCTTTTGCCTTCATATATCTGCTCCTCACCGTCTACAGCATGAGGCGCCACACGTCCAAGATGCACTACAAAGAAGACGATCTGGTACGTGAACCCAGTCAGTTTCATCAAGTGCTGTTGTTAAATAACAGAAGAAGATGCGTAGTGTGAAAACAAGCTCTTGTGACGTGTGCAGCTCATCGCAGCTGTAATGCTTATGAAATATTCATAAAGTCTGACCTACATTTCTGAGCTTAACCTCAATCTGCACTGCAACGTCCTCCAGCGTCAGTGCACGTGTAAATAAAGTAAATATCCTAAATAACATCTCTTTTTTTCTCTTTCTCAGGTGAAACGCACTTTATTTATCAACGGCATTTCTAAATATGCAGAGGAAAGCCATATAAAACAGCACTTTGAGTAAGATGTCTTCTTTATGCTTTAAACATCTATGCTTCCCTTTGCATTTGCATCTTAAATGGGTCACTGGAAGAGCTCAAAAATCATCTCTCATGTGAAATATTAAAATCACATGTGTGTAGTTTGTACATTAGTGGGCGTCAGGGATGTGAAGGCTCTCCTCGTATGCCACGAGACATAATTGTGTAAATGAGTGTTTTAAATTCGAGTCGTGTGGCCGATCAGCCGAAGCTGTTCTTGCCAGAAATGAGAACTGTGAATAGACTCGAGTGTCTGATGTCATTTTACCTGTTTCCCCCTGCAAGAAATCAGTCTGTCATTACTGTAAGGATGGACAATAGAAATGTAGAGAGATATTAAGATATTTAGTTATTAGTGAAATATGCCATTTTAGATGTTAAAATACTGTTTTGTATCCCAGTTTGAAGGATGCAGATGTGTCTATAAAATTTGGGGTCTGTAATATTTGTATGTGTCTTATGCTCATCAAGGCTGCATTTATTTGATTAGAAATATTAATATTGTGAAATTATTTTTACAATTTAAAGTAGCTGTTTTCTATGTGAATGTTAAAATGTAGTTTATTCCTGTGATCAAAGCTGAATTTTCAGCATCATTACTGGATCACATGATCCTCCAGAAATCATTGTAATTTGATGATGACTTCTGATAATTATCAATGTTGAAAACTGCCGTTTCATATTATTGTGGAAAATATGATGCATTCAGGATTTCAGAAAAGGACAGCATTTATTTGCATTTGGATCATTATAAATGTCGTTTGTCACTTTTAAACAATTTAATGCGTCCTTGATTTAAAAAAAAAGAAAAGAAAATCTGACAGTCCCCAAACTTTTCACTGATAACAAATTAAAATAGAATAAAATTGTTTGTTTACAACTGATGAAGCTTACGTTTTGTTTTTGTTTTCAGTGAAAACTGAGAAATAACTGAGAAAATCTAGATATTTTGCATTTTCAAAATGTAAATTATGTCAAATGTTTTTGTAATTCATACACCGTTCATGACCAAAGCAAGGGTACTAGAGTTGTTCTAGCTGATGGTCTGATGTCATTATTATTATGTTGTGAGTGTGAGATGTTGATTTCTTCATCTGTGTCTCAGACAGGCGTACGAGAACTGTGTCGTACTGGAGGCGCGCGTTTGTTACAACGTGGCGAAACTAATGTCTCTCAACGCGGAGAGGTACAAATCCAAGCTTTGATGAATCTGTCAGATTTTTGGTTATTATTCACAAAAGCACTTTTTTTTAACTTCAGAAATGATACGACCTCTGAGACTTTCTATTGATCTCTTAAACGGGCTGAAGTTTGTGATCTCTGAGGGGACGAGCATTGATCCGCTGAGCTGAACGTGTGTGTGTGTGTGTGTGTGTGTCCTGCAGGAAGAAGACTGAACGCAGTAAGAAGTTTTTCACGGATCTGATGGCTAAGGAACACATGCCCACGATGATCAACCCGAAGCCCTGCGGTCACTTGTGCTGCTGTGCCATTACAGGCTGTGAAGAGGTATAAACGCATTACCCACAATGCCTCTGTGTTGTCAATAGGAAATACTCAACACTGACCAATAAAAGCAGTTTTATGTCTTTTCTGCCCATGGCTGCTAAATACATTTGCTACCCATAATTGTTACTTAGTATTGTTATTACTAGGAGCCAATGTTATTATTTTTACACTAAAAGTGCGTAGTCACCCATTTTATTAGTTAGTGTTCTTCTTCCGCTCTTGAATTATGGTAAAAAGTTGTGAATTTTGGCACAGTGAATTTTGAGTCTCTATCTCAATCCCTCTAGCGCCACCAATTGGCCAAATTTTCATTCACGTTTATGCTAGTAACTTTTGAACCATAAAGGGCTACAAACAAAATTATGATTCCTCTGATTCCTTGACTCAAGACTATTAAAATTTTCCACAAAAAAACTACTTCGAAATCATCCACGACTGTTTGTTAAATTTTCACCAAAATGGCCTCGCATCATCTTAAGGCCTTGATGGCAAAAAGTTATTAAAAGCTTAAATGGCACGCAAACGAATTTGATGAAAAGCACACCAAATTGGATGCAAAGCTCCATCTCCGCAACACTTTAGCGCATTGAGACCAGTCTTGGTACATATCATCATAGATATACATAATAAAGGCTTTATTATGTATATCTATGCATATCACAAGCATGACCTGATGCTTCATGCAGCGCTTCAGCACAGCGCCACCTACTGGTCAGGAGATATGAAAAATGGCCTATTTTGCTTAGAACTTCTGAGTATTTTGCGGATCAGAATCCTAAAGCTGATCTTTTTTTTAATTCAGTGCTGCATATAGAGTTAATAATACCCAGGTTTCCCATATCGGCCATTTTGGGCGTCTGCCATTTTGAATTTTGTCGTAAAATGCTGTATTTTTGATAGACTAAACCGTTTTCGAATAATCCACCATCAAACTTAATATCTACTTTGATATAATATAAATTACGCGTCATTTCGTGTAAAAAAAAAGTACAAAATTTAAATAAATAAAAATACAATTAAGATTTTTTTTTTTTAGAAAGTAAAATGTAAAAAAAATAGTAATCAGAATTAGAATCCAATCAGACCATTCAGAATCAAGTGTTCCAAAGAGCCTTTTAATAAGTCTATTAATTTGAATGTATTTGTTTATTCCAAAGTGATTTATATTCTAAATGTGTTTTGTTAATTTTTAAAAGATTTAATTTATTTAAATTTTGAAGTGACACTTCTAGTCCTAGTTCTCCTGGTTTGCTTAACTCGCATTAGGCTGTCCTTGAGTAAAGTCATTTGTGTTGCGTCTGAGAGCGGGTCAGAGGAAATGAAAGCTCTCCTGTGAGGAAGTAATAAAGGTCGGGATTTAGGAGGGTTGTGTCCGGTGGCGTGTGGCTGTTCGCACTGGTTTGGTGATGCAGTCGTGCCGTAAATCTGTGGTTTTGTAGGAGGAGGCTGTGAGTTATTACACTAAACTGGAGGCCAAACTGAAAGAGGAATACAGGAAGGAGAAAGAGAAAGTCAACACCAAACCCCTGGGCATGGCGTTCGTCACCTTCCAGAACGAGACCATGACGGCAATGTGAGTGTGAGCTTTCGATACGAATAACACTAGTCATGTCAGGTGATGTTGAAATATGAATACAAATAACATAGAGTAAAATATATATTTTTAAAAATACTAACTATATTAAATTGTAAATTAATTGGGAAAATAAAATATTTTGCACGCATATTGTTATTGGTTGTGTGCCAAAAGAGCTCTTTAGCTCCCATGAAGCACGGCGAACGATGTCATCGATCTCCCTACACTCTCAAAATACTTAAATGTTGGTATATATGCACATATTTTGCAATAAACTTACAATTAGGGCCGTCAAACGATTAATCGCATCCAAAATAAAAGTGTGTGTTTACACAATATATGTGTTTGTAGTGTGTATAATTATTTTGTATATATAAATACACACACATGCATGTATGTATTTAAGAAAAATGTGTTATTAATATATAAAATTTATATTTATAAATAATATTAATTATGTATAAATATATACAAAATATATACATGCAAATATTTCTTAAATATATACATGCATGTGTGTGTATTTATATATACAAAATTATTATACACACTACAAACACATATATTATGTAAACACAAACTTTTATTTTGGATGCGATTAATCGCGATTAATCATTTGACAGCCCTACTTAAAATATATCGTTTTTATATCAACATTTGTAAAGTAGTTTTTAATTCATGGGATTGTAGTTTTTCCTCACTAAAGCTGTTAAATCACTGTCTTGAACTTTTTTGCTTCACATCAAAGTGTGTAGTGTTGTGATTCTCCTCGTAGCTGATTGGCTTATAACTCTTTAACAAAGACTTTTTTTTTTTAATCCTTGTGTAAAAAATGAATGTAAAAAAAATACTCTGGAACCAGCGGTGCTGAAAAAGGGGACAGGCGCTGTTGCACTCTAGAAGTGTATTTATTTTAACTTATTTTGTTAATTTCAAAGGGATTTGTTTACTATTTTTTCTAGATTTTTTAATTCAATAATTTCATTTTAATTAATGAAAAACCTACCATCTCAAAATGCTGTTCAGGTGTTCAGCTCGCCTGGGTTTTGGATCTGTTGCCTCCTTGTTTGTTGATGTAGTGTGTGATTTCCTCTTGATGTGTGTGTGTGTGTGTGTGTGTGTGTTTCTGCAGAATCCTGAAGGACTTTAACGCGTGTCAGTGTCAGGGTTGTAAGTGCCGTCAGGAGCTTCGTTCTTCTCAGTTCAGTGAAAATCTTCATGTGTATAACTGGAGCGTCAGTTACGCTCCCGACCCACAAAACGTGCGCTGGTGAGGAACACACTCTCGTTCACCTCCTGACTCTCTTTCTCTGTCTCGTTTATTTATTCTCTGCCTTTATTTTCTGCATGCATGGAAAATAACCTGTTAGATTAATGAAAATGTCCCACAATGCTATCCTTTGACTCGACCTTCCAACTCTTGAGCCTTTATTCAAATAATTAAGATGTTTTACACAAAACTGAATTGCACAAATGCAAAATAACTCTACTTTTATGTTTCATAATGCATATTGGAGGCCCTATCATGCATATGGAATCACATAATCCAGTCATAAACATGGAATTGACTGAAAAATACAGAAATGCACAGAATGGATGAATAAATCAAAAGTACATGTTATCAAATCACGATATATACACAAAGAAACCTTTACTACAACCCGTCAAAATAAAAGAAATATATTACTGTTGTACAGTAGAATGTATTTCTTAAAGTAACAGTAATGATATTAATAATACACTTATTAACTTTTAAGGAATATCAGTGTTTTAATTTTAACTGCAAATCTCTCTTGTGCAGGACTTTGGTTGCTTGCCAAAAAATAAAAGGATTTACTAATTTTCAACAGATTAGAACATATTAAAAATGTATTAAATTTTATTAATGTTTTATGCCATCCGTTTTTGATACTACATTTAGTAAATCATAAATTCAGAAAAACTAATTTTTTTATGAATTAAATTGATTCGAATTTTCTTGTTGTTAAAATTGAAGTAAAGTATTAAATAAAAGTTTGGTTTAGCTTTATGAAATACATTCTACTGTACAACAGTATTATATTTCTGTCACAATTTCTTTAAGTAACAAAAAAGTTGTAATAAGTGTATTAATCATTATTAAGGAATATCACAATTTTTTATTTTAACAGCAAACTTCTCTTGTGCAGGAGGACTTTACTAATTTTTAACAGATTTACAAATTCTCAACAGATTAGAACTGATTGATTAAATTGCTAATGTTTTATGCCATCCTTTTGATTACCACCGTTTTTGATGATACATTTTTAGTAAATCATAAATCCAGAAAAAAATGAAAAGACAGCACAGAATTTCATATGTCCCTATTATTGTAAATCTTTATGAATTAAATTGATTAGACTTTTTTTGTTGTTAAAATTCAAGTAAACCATTAAAACGGAATCCAGAAAAATGTACAGAATTAAGAACGGAATTTTGGGAAAATCTAACGGAATTCAGGCTTTAATTCTGTTTCACACCCATTTAAAAGCATAGTAGGCCTTTTATACAGTAGTCTATACTTCTGAACCGTATTGTAAGCATTGCGCTGATACTCTCTCTATCCGTCAGCCGTTTCTTTGCTGACTCTATTATGTTCAGGAATTACCCATGAGCAGTCGATACCTTATCAAGCTAAGAGATTTTACTCTTTCTGCTGAGTGTGTGTGTGTGTGTTATTTTGGTTGAATTAAACTCTGTTTGGCTCACAGGGAGCATCTGTCTTTGGGAGGAGTCTCCTGGTGGCTTCG